>JBCJKH010051465.1:15830-30121 GCA_039877255.1 Loriculus beryllinus
AAGAAATTCTTTACTGTGAGGGTGGTGAGGCACTGGAATGGGTTGCCCAAGGAAGTTGTGAGTGCTCCGTCCCTGGCAGTGTTCAAGGCCACGTTAGATGAAGCCTTGGGAGGCATGGTTTAGTGTGGGGTGTCCCTGCTTATGGCAGGGGGGATTGGAACTAGATGATCTTAAGATCCTTTCCAACCCTAACTGTTCTATGATTCTATAAATTCTAATTTCTCCTCTCAGTCATCTCTTCTCCAGCTCTTTCAGGCTTTCCTTATAAGAGAGATGCTTCAGTCCCCTCATCATCTTCGGAGACCTCCAGCTGGACCCTCTCCAGTAGTTTTTTGTTTTTCTTGAACTGGGGAGCCCATATGCAACCTCACTAAGGCAGAGCAGAGGAGCCAGATTACCTGTCTTGCCCTACTGGACAGTTTTCCTGATGCACCTCAGGATACTGTTGGCCTTCTTGGCAAGAAGGGCATGGTGCTGGCTCATGGACAACTTGTTGTCCACCAGGACCCACGGGTCCCTCTCTACAGAGCTACTTTGCAGCAGGTCAGCCCCCAGCCTGTACCAGTGCTTGAGGTTATTCCTCCCCAGGAGCAAGACCCTGCACTTGTCTTTGCTGATCTTCATTAGGTTTGTGTTTTGAGGTAACTGGAAGGTTCTGAGGGAAGAGCCTGGAATGGAGATGTAATCCAAGGCAGAAATGAAGAGTTTTACAGGAGTAACTGATAGGCTGCAGATTTATTTTTAGCACAGTATGTCCATATAAGGTTGTAAGCCATTCTAACGCAGACTGAAGATGAATACTGAAATGCTACCATCCAAGGAATGAGCTGCTCTAAGATTTGAGGCCTTAGCTGAATGCAAAGGCATCTGCCCATTTTCCCAAACTTTTGAAGGTTGTAGCCTGTAACCACACTTTCCTCAGAGAACTTCCTTAGGCCACCTGACCAGAACAGCTGCATTGATGGTGCACGTACTAGTATGAAGTTGCAATGTATAATGATGCTTTTCTTGCTGCACAGTTTCTATTCCCTTAGTGCTCTGAAAAAGAACAGAAAGGGAAAACAAAACCAAACAGACGTCACACAGCTGGTCAAAAGAGATGTTTTCACTTTAATTTATATGCAAACTGTAAAACATTTTAAAGCAACATTTTTGAAGGGGTGGTATATGTGAGAGATCTTGGTGATTGTAATAGTTGATGGTACAAATAATACAGTGTGTTGATATGAGTGAAATGATTATTTAGCTCCATCAATTAGATACTAGTAAAGTTGCTTAGCAGATGACATGATACTGTTATTACTAGGCACTTCCTCACAGTATTTTATTCCAGTGTCTCAAATCTGTTTGTAAACTGTGCAACAACTGCTCTTTCTCTTTTTTTTCAGTAAGTTACTTGCCATCGGTGTTAAACTCACACATGGATTATCAATTTGGGGTTTTTTTTCTCTTTTAGCAAACATAGCTTATAATAGTCATCATCATCTGATGTATCAATCACTGACGATCAGTAATTGTAATCATGGTTAGTGATGTACTTGGTTCCCAAAATAAAACATTACTGTTTGAGAAAATTACAGACAATATTCTTATTTCAGTAAACAAGTGGAGTGCATTTACACCACACACCCCCACGCCCCCCCTCAGTTTCCCTGAAGATTAATGCATTTGATCTTCAACTTACTTTGAAGTTAGTTCTGGGACTTGAACAATTTGCAGTAAGTAGAATTCTTGCTTTTTTTTATTGGCTTTTACATATCCAAGTGTAAAAGTGTAATGTAGTCTTAAATCTTGATTTGCTGACTAGAATTAGTACCTCTTCAAAATCAATTGGCATGGAAACTCCTGCATTCCTAATCTGCATTTGCTTTAAACAGTTTTCTGTTCAATGTAAGAAAAAAAGCTAATGAAAGGTTTGAGACGTTTCCCCAGGATTATTTTCCTTAGAATTTTACTATTTGAATCTGATTCTAAGGGCTGAAATATCAAATAATGTGAAGATCAGCTAAGATCTCATCTATGCTTCTGATCTGAAAGCTGTGTCAGTGAAGTCACTCAGTGAGCAGCTCTTTTGGCAATTTTAACATTCATTTAGAGGGAGGGCTACCAGGAACATGAAAGGTTCTGTGAAGAAAAAGTGTTGGTGAAGCTGTAGGACTCAAAGAAGGGGCTTGTGTGCCATCTGTTAATGGCTGTTCTACTAAATCACCTCTCCTCTCAAAATGTGCCTTTCTTGAAGGCAGAAAAATAGACGTACTAGGATCTGAATGGTTTAGATGATGAGGTTAAAGACTGTAATAAAATCTGATCTTCCGCTGGTCTTCAATATGTATCTTCGTATCTCTTGCTTACCGTAATATATGATTCAAGACATATTCTCTCACTTTGGATATGATTCCTTAAGGTTACTGAAATACTTCTGCTTTCCATCCATCTTTTTGTGGTACATTTTACTTAGCCAGGTACATAATTTGGTACACAATAACTGTAAGATATCTCCATAAATAATTTTATTCTTACACCAACTACTCTTCTAACTTAGCTCTACAGTTAGCAGGACTTCTAAGTAGCAGAATACAGTATTCATCTGAGTAATGCCCTAAAGAAGTGTAGAATCCAAATATGCTTTTTTTTCCTCCCTGTGCAATTACAAACACGTGTTTCAAATTGATGTTGCCTTGTCTGGAGCTTAAACATGATCTCAATTTCACTGATAGTAAGCTGGCCCCTGTGGCCTCATGTTTCATATGCGTGCTTCCAACAGTTACTCTCCAAGCCACACTTGCAGCTTTTTTACATTCTCAACTTATGTTCTTTTCCTTATTATTACTTCCTAGGCTGAGAATCATGTTAAGACTGTGATGGAAATGCTAGGCTAACTGTCTGTGAGAATAGGTAATAGTTTAGAAAAAAAGAGGGGAAAATATTACACCACAGCAAAAGAGCTTACTTCTGTAAAGTTCGCCAACTCTGCTTTGCTGAAGTGAATGGCATTCTTTCAGTTTATTGAGGCAAGCATTGATGTGTGTCAGTAAAATATATAAAGGAAAGTGTTTATGATTCCAAATTTTTCCTTCTACAAGCAGCAGTATATTTACAACTGGGATAGGAATCTTCATTGCAGAATGGGTTAAAGTTGTTGAGTGAGCAATGCGTGTTCATGTTCATGCCTGTAGATGTCCCTTTGGTTAGTAGAAAAGACCATAGCATAGCAAACATTGCAGAATCTGTGCTGACAAATGTTTATCTGGTTGGATATTACTTCTCTAATAAAAATGTTGTCCTGGTCTTAAGATAAGGTTGTCACCTATTCAGGGAATTTCAGATAAAAATGGAATGTGTTATCCACAATGTACGTGATAATACTGTTTTGGAATAATTAAGGCAAATGCATTCTCCAGAGTTTTCTTTGACATAAATTGGATGACCGGTCTTCTGATATCTAAACACACCATTCACACAGAACCTTTAAAATAGTAAGCATCTGTTGCAAGAATCAGTGTTGCAGTGTATTACGCATAAGTCTGAGAAAAATCTGGTTCCTGATTGTGTAGTGGTCATGAAAGTAAAGTATAATGTTGAATAACTTGAAGCATAAAGCAAAATATAAGTTTTAGTTCTTTCTCCATTTTGCTTCTCAAAATCTTTCCGAAGGCTGATCTGTTTATTTTGTTCTGCCTAGCTGTCATGAATTTACCTGTCTTGTTTTCCTGTGTGAAGATTTGCATATATCTCTTCTGAGGGTCAAATCCCCCAGTTTTGATAAAGTTTTTGAGGATGAGTGAAATTTTAGCTCTGTAAAAATAGAGTTTTGGCTTCAGGATTTGTCATTAAATGCTTGAAGGATATTAAAACAGATTCTTGGTAATTCTCAGTGTCTAAAATAATAGTGTAAGGCCATCTCCAGATAAGTTGTTATACTGTGGCCTCATAATCAAATATTTTGAAGGCAAGAATAATAACCACCACTACCATCTATCTTTTGGACAACTGTGGAAAGTTTCCCAGCTTTTAGTGTGCTTACATTTGACTGAAACTCATTTAAGTTGATACATTTGTTTTTGTGCATGCAGGGGCCTGTAAGCTCGTGTCTGGCATATGTGATTTGGGAAAATAGATGCATAGAGCAGTGGAGTTAGAGGATGTCTCTCAGACATCTCCTGAGTATCCTTGGTTATGTCTGGAGTATTTCTTGAGTGCACTGAGCCCCAAAGTGTGTAAGTGCTGGTTACTTGCAACATAAGTTGCCTTCAATTTGCTGTGTCTGTGAGCTATAAACCACATGAGGTTAAGAGCTTCCCAGTGCGATACGAAACAGACAGCATACTGAATGGGGTATCACCTGAATTCACAGTGCACTAGAACGCAGTGTACACATCTAGTCACATTTTAGTTCTGTCACTGCAAGCTTCAAGAGGTCAGTTCTGTCTACCTGAGACACGCTGGCATATATATTTTCCTGTATATTAAAAAATTAACCAGATATCTTCCACCCATCTCTACAAGGCCACCAGTAAAGGTGGTTTGATGCTTGAGGTAGAGAATGTATGAAAGCCCAGTTCAGTTCGTTTCCTCAGTCTGATAGGGAAATTTTCTAATGACCGGACATAAATTATTTTTGCTGAGATTTATTTTTATACTTCCTGTGGTGGCTGTTCTACTGTACACAGAAATGAAGATTCATTAGAGTGGAAAGAGGTCAAGGGACATTATTCTGACAGCTGGGGAGGTACCTGTACTCACATCTGTGCTAGCAGGACTGTTTCTGTACTGTGGTTTCAAAGACTGAGACATCAACATTTAAAATGCAAAGTTTTTGATTTTTTGCCCTGTCTTATGGCCAACCCCATGTTCGCCAAAAGTGAAATTTTATTTGGATAAACAAATATTTTAATGTAAATGGAAAGATGTCGTAACATTGCTCTGATCCTAGGTAAAAGAGTGGGTCTTTTATTGCTTTGAAGATGGGAGTATGATTTCTGTGACTGGAATTGTTAGGCATAGTTGCCTCTCTGAAGGTTGTGCAATAAGAGGCGCAGTGAGGTGAAAGTTTCTATCCTCTGTCCAGGGTGCCTTCAAGTAAAGGGGAGTTTTCTCAATTCAGAATGATGCCTCTTGCAGAATTTGAATTAGTTTTACTGTGCAAGAGATTCATATCCTAAACTGTTTGTTGGGATTTTAACAACTTTTTATCTATCAAATGTGGGGTTTTTTTTTAAAGAACAAGGCTTTCTGTTCAAAAGGTTTGTGACCTTCTCTCTTTTAACCACCAGCTGTGGGTCTGTGAGTGTGGTTTGTCTTCCACATCACTGCAAGTGTTGGTGGCAACAGACAAATGTCAGACTTGAGTAGTTCTGTCTTGAGAATATTCTGCAATTGGAAGTTGGAGAAGGAAGTCTAGGACAGCACAGAACTGTGCCCATTACCTGCAGTTGTACCCAGCTTTGATGGGTTGTAAAAACAAATTAACCAGGAAAATATTTTTGTTGCTCAAGAGAGAAGATCAGGAGTATAAGGCCTATGAGGGGTAATTCTCTTCCCTCTGCAGGTTTTTCTAAAATGAGAACAAGACAGACCGGAAAGTCAGTAGTTACTCTCACAGAAGGAAGATCACAGAGAAGAATACTTATGTGACAGCACACAAATCTCTAGCATGAGAAAGAAAATCAAAGCCTGTAAAATGCTAAGCCTTAGCATTTGAGTCAGATATCATAAGATTAATTATCTTTATGAATCCTGTTTTTAAGTCTACAGTTTTTATGCAGTTAACAGTTCTGGTTCAAGTGCATTCAGTCTAGTGGTTACATTGGGTTAGCCTGATCATACAGAAGAAAATCACACGTTCCAAATAAAAGACCAAATGCCTTGAAGTAGATCACTTGGAGATAAAGAGTATTAAAATGGAAGCACATCTGCCAAGTATCAGCTGTCAAAGCCCTGCAGCTATCTGAAACCAATCAAGTGTTAGAATAATCCGTTGTAGTGCACTTCATCTTTAAGTCTTTGTAATCATCCAGCCAATTTCATGAGCTACATGGAAGAGCATACATATGTGTTTGTAATTATAATAATGCTTTAAGTGAAATCAGAAATAAATAATAGACACTTAATCTGCAGCTATTAATTTTAGCACCTTATTTGATCATTATTTCCTGATTTTTTATTAATTCAGATTTTCTTTTGGCAGCTAAAAGCATGTATCTAGCTGAGAATTAAGAAAACTTGACGTAAATAGTCTAAACCTCTTACGCAAGTGCGTACAAGACTTAAATGATTCCAACGTATGCATTGTTGCACTTTTGTCCTTTAAAAAATGTTTGTATATAAGACTCTTTGCAGAGGGATAGGGCAAGATGTTTGCTAAATTCCAAAGTCTGATTTTCAGCTTATCTGGTTGTCAGCTCAGGTATGTGCTGTATTTGCGTGGGGACTGCAAAAGTTAGATGACTTCTTTGTACTCTGTTGTGGTTGCTGTATAAAACTTAAAAGTATTCTTGATGGTTAGAGAAAAAGTTGATAATGAGAACTGCAAGACCGTGACAATTAGAAGATACTCTGTGCGACAAAAGAAAAGATACTTTCTCTTCCTTTCTCAGGTACTTCATCCATGATCATATTACTGTGGTACTTCATAGAGCAAAAACTGACATTTTTGTAAACTAGGTGTAGCTTATTTGGGCATTCATAGAGCACTTAGGCACTAGGGTGTGCAAAATAATTATCTTTCTTATGCAGTCCCAAAGACCAAAAGTTTCTTGTTACTGGATGTTCAGGTGCAGAAGAATTCTGGTGGGGTGAAGGAAATGCAGGAGAGAAGTTGAAGTCTAAGCCATGTCCATTGGAAAATAGTAGATGTTACTGAAATTTAAGAATCTACTTACTGAGTATTGATGGCTAAAATTGTATCTCACCTTTGCCTTTTTTTTCTAGCTTTCAGCTAATAACCAAATTTTGTGTATGGATAAGCTGTTTTCCCTGATACATGGGCATGGATTAGGTGCAGTCTTTAAAACTTCCATGGACGGAAATGGCCCTTCTAGTGTTCAGATCTGACCTCTCAGCTTAACTCATTTAATTTCAATCAGCTTATATGTATTTGAATCACGTGTTTACCTCAACATAATTTTCAGACAAATGCAAATTCTTACCTTATAGGCATTAAGGGTCTATTAGTGCCCTTTGTAATTTGTAGCGCTAGTGGTTGGCTACCTTTATGAATAGTTATGTCAGACTTTGGAAAGAAGAGCTTGCTGTTGTAATGTTGTCTTGATAGGCTTTCTGTGCTAGAAGAAAACCATAGTGCTTTGATTGGGACAAATAATTTTGTATATACTGTAATCAGGCAACCTCACAGTCTTCGTGATTAACTGATCAAACTAAGCCTTTTAATCATACAGGTCATACAGAGGCTATTTCATCAGTTTAATTTGTAGTATTCTTCACTTTCTTCTCCAGCCCTTTCAATAGCCCCTTTTAAATTTGACCTTTGTAAACAATATTTAAATATCAAGAATATTTCCGAAAGCCTTCCACCAGTGTTTTTTATTCTCTTTTTATGTTCATAAATTATATTGCCTCTTCCTGCCGCAGCATATCACTCTCACTTACCTAAATGTTAAGCCATGACACCTAAAATCCTGTTCCTGTTTTTCCAAGGCACATTCTCCATCCTCAGAATTCCTTATTGTTTCATGAATTGTACTTCTTTTGGATGTAATGAAACACTTCTATACCTAGGAAAGTAATCACAAGTCTTTCTACTTGTTCCTCTCATATCTAACAATTTTGCCAAGTCCAGTCATCAGTAAGCTTTGTGAAGTCATTGTAACGCTTAATTCCAGCTAGCAATGAAAATGATGTTAGCTATCTCACAAACAATCCCCATTCGCTACTACAGATACCAGCCACTTCTCCAATCGTGCTTTGATTCTGAGCAGACCTATTTTTTAACTAATAATATTACTCAGGATGGCATTGTGGAAACTGCGTTTACTGCTACTTTAAAAAAATAAAACTTTAGATCTAAGAAGTGAATCAACTTAGTTTGACAATACCTATTCTCGATGAAGTCTTACTAACCGACACTGGGGACCAGCTCTAGCTTGGTCAATGCAAATCAAAAAATAGCTTAATAGACCATCAAAATAGAACCCAAGCTTTGCCAGCATTTGCAAGTGTGCAAGAATAATAATAATGCAGACTAAAGCAAAAGTAGCAGAAATCTTTCATCTACATTTGATCTTTCTTCATGTGAGGAGAGCGTAGACATAGTCTGCTCTTGTTTGTCCTGGCTCTTGATTCATAACCCCACAACAGAACTTCAGCTTCAACAGCTGCTAATCAGGCATGATTTACTTCAGAATTTATGCTTAGTATAATACTCTTTTTTTTTTTTTTTGGTCTGAATTTGCTAAAGCAGTTTGCAATTTGAACCAAGAGATGGTCTAATAACTAGACTACAAGTGGTGTGGAGTAGGTACAGTCTAAATCCTCATGAGGCAGGGAAAAACCCGAGAGTACTTTGTCGAGTTGTACCAATAATTTGTTCTTCATTTTAGATTCCATGTATACATGGATGAAACATAAGTTGGGATCTCGTTTTTGTTGCAGTTGTATTTTGTGGAATATGACATGCTAAGTAAACATGCAGTCATTGTGTTTACAGCTGTTAATTGTCTTACCAGGATACAGGCTTACATATAAATTACCAATTAGACTGTACAGTTTAAATTTCATTGTGAATCTTAACATTTTCTAAGGGCAAATCATGGAAGAGATTAACTTTGAGCTTTTTCGAAATTCATTGACACAGCAGGGCTTTGTATCAGTATCTGAGATCATGGGCAAATGAACCAGTACTGGAATTACTGTAAATGCCCTTCACATGCTATCGCTTTGGAAGATGTTGCATTGTCTGTTCATTGTAAATAATTCACCATTCTTTTTAAAAAGATACAGGAATAAATTAACCTATGAATTGAATGAAGGGTTTATTGTATTAAATTTTCCTCTTTCCATTAAAAAATGAAATCTTCTGTTTTTCATTATTCAAACTATTAAATGGTTTGGACTGTAGACTAAATTAGATTTTCGTATTCAAATCAAAGCAGTGTTAAGATTGCTTTTTTGTTGAGACAAACTTGTTTCCATAGCTTGTAATATGTCTGCAGGAGTGAGCGCATAATGTTCAAAGTGACAGTATCCCATTCTTAAGGTAAAGGAGGCCAGCGTCCCCATTTTTGTCAACACCAGACGTACTATTAGGAGGTGGTACTTTCTATACCATGCTTGGCAAAGGGACACAGCAGTAAGTTCAGCGGTTCCTACAACCTATAATATTACTAACTGGTTGACTGAGCTACACTTGAGGATTGGTTGTAAAAGGGTCACAGAACTAGACAAACTCTCCTTGACAGCCCTGTTCAGGAGTTCAGCTAAGGAGATATAAGTAGGAGCCATATGGCTTGGATTACCACACAGTGTAAAATCTAGAGATGAAAGTGTACAGGGACTTCCCTGGAAGTCTGCTGATAGGGTGTATGATCCCACCAAACAGTAACTACAAAGATTTGCATATTTTTGCCAAGTCTGGTAAGTTATATTGAATTTGACATTGAGAAGAACAGTTCTTATGGTCATTTATAATAAAGCCAAGACCTTTTTGTTTTCTTTTTCAATGAAATTCTTTCATCCATCATTGAAAAAATATCATCACAATTTTGCCAATTAGCAGGATGAGATACTATTATTTGTGTGTGAAATTGTCCAAAATACTTCAGGAACTGCAAGTATTATCTGTGTCAGTGTTACAGCTTTAGCAAAACTACAATATGAAAATTAAAGTATTTGTGCACATATATAGTTTGCATTAGTGGAAACTTTGCATGTAATCACTTCTGTTTCCTGGTGAATGTGCTCATAAGAAAACAGTACAGCATCACAGCACTTTGCCATACTCAATGGTGATTAACCTGGTTAAATTATATGCTATTCACAGAAAGGAACTTAAAAATATAAAATATTCAGTGAAAACAGGCTTTTCATCTGAACATAGTATTGTCTTATTTCAGTATGTGGTTACTGTTAACTGTTCAACAAATGGCCTTTTGCCTTTGTAAAAGACAATGTAGTGTCTTTTAAAATGCAAATTTTCTGACTTTTGTGAATGAGACAAGTGGTGGAAGTGTTAATACATCTCAGAATTCCTTAGCTTTAAGGAAACACTTGCAAACACTGGCAGAGCTTGGCTTCTTCCTTTCAGAATTTTGATCCATCACGGATTATGGCTCATTACTTCTCTTAGGAGTTTGTTCTCTGTAGCTGATAATGGGAGTTCAAGATTCCCACCCTGTCTGAAGTCGCCTGTTGAATCATTTAATTCCAATATAAAATTCTTAGTCTAATCTTTTAATCCAGGAAATGACACCCAAGGAGAGACATGAGTTCTGTAGCGCAAATAAAATGTGATAGTTTCATCTAAGTAATATGAGATAGATTTTTGCAGTTGGAGCTTAAGAAACACTGGGTAGTGGGTAATGCTATCCAAAAAACATTCCCCTAATTTTTTCATTAAAAAAAACAACCAATCAAAAAACCCCCCAAAAACAAAACACCAAAACAAAAAGCAGTCCTTTAGCTGTGTGTATGTATTCTCAGCCTGATTGTGCAGTTTGAATCTTTTAGCCAAAATTCTCTTTGGCTTCCTCATAATGATTGTACTGTAATATGCCTGCAGGTGTTTCTAAAAATATATATTAAAGTTCAATAACCAATTCTAATATTTAGTATCTTTAGATCTCTGCAGAAAAAGCTGTTTTTTCTACCAAGTTAACTCTGGAGGCACTTATTCCTATTCCACCCTTACTAGTTTTTTTTTTTAATCTTGCAGTATTGCCAGCATCATTACTAAACATTTATGTACAGCTGTGCATGCACTGTCATTATGATCTGACAATATTTTGCAAGCGAGAGAAACTCAGTGTTTGCATCTTTAGTAGCTTCATCCTGACTTCTGAAAGATGCCTTTCTAGCAGCAATATTTACTGTGTACTGCTCAGATTTTAGGCTTTCTTATTTGAGTCAGCTACAAAACTGGAATTTTCCATATACAATATTGGCTTTAATTGCCTATGATTTGTCTTAATACATCACAGATATCCTGAAACAACAGAAATATGTTGACTTCATAAAGAGGATGTTAAGTACAGGAAAAACTAAAATACTCTGAATATTCAGATACTGTTTGGTAGGTTTGCTTATTTTCAAGAATATACTCCAGGATGTCTTGTAATATGAGAAAGAGAACATCTTCGGGCCCACTTGTTGCTGAACTAAGACTGATAAACAAGGTATCTTTAATTAGTATTATTTATGTCTGTGGAGAAATTGGACTAAAACTACCCACTCAATTCTAATCCACAGACTAGCTAGCTGAGGTGGCAGCCTTTCAAATTTGTATTCCAGTTTAGACAGTAAAATGAGTTCCTTATCCTGTCATTTGCCCGTGCCCTTCTGAGTGTACTAGAACATAGCTATAAAAATATCTGATATTTTTAGGGAAGGAGTAATCATAGTAGGTATTTATTCAGTTCTGAGATTTAGAAACTAATAATGGAATATTCTGATTGTTTAAAATTATAAGCAAGTTTGTCTCGGAGTTATATTTTTTAAATTTTCTATCCTGACATAACTCAGGTACAAAAGATGGTATTTAGTAGCAATTACTGCTCTGGTGGGAAGTGCTTGTGCCACACTTTCCATGAAGGAGAAGATTTCAAATGGTTCAGGCGTCAGATTATGATTATATTAACATTTGCAGAAAATTTTTACAAGGAGTTTGTTTTCTGCATTTACCTGATTTGTGCCGATTATTTTTTAATAGATCACAAAAATCTGGAATTTAAAAATAGGCTGCTGTGTAGGGATAAGAATCATCATCCTGGTTTTTATTATTATTATTACTTTTCAGAGCAGCAAGTGGAGACCATCTGTCTATTAATTTTTCCCCAAGTTCCAACTGCAATTATTTTGTAGTATCACATAGCTTCATGTTCGGGTGTTCCACTTGTATGAAATGTATTCTTTTTTTGACCCATCTCAGGGGTAATGGAAATACCATTTCCCAGCTCAGCCTGCACTGAAAGTTAACCTGTAGCTCCTGGCTCAGCCAAGGTGCATGCTCAGTTTCAAAAAAAAAAAGTCTTCATTATCTGTTTTTTTGTACATACCTCAATTTAAATATTTGCAGAATGCAGTTAGCACAAAATTGACATTTATCATAAGACTGTTCTTGAAATATAAGATTTACTGAGCAATTTAGATGTGGGAGGAACCCAGCTTTCATCCTGGATGCATAATGTTCTGAAAATAGAAATGGTATTTCCGATGCTTGCTTATGATCCAGCTAAGTTGATATATGCTGGCAAGGCTTTTTGGGAGCTGCAAACAGTTTTCAGGATGTCTTCTTAGTTTGAAATCAAATCTTGCTTTCTTCCAGCTGACCATTAGATGATGGGGCAATCACCCTTTGGATTTCTGAAACTCGAAAGAACCTGAGCTCCAGGGCAGTGTGGTTCTACTAGGGTTCTTTTTTAAGATTTGCTTGGGGTTGGATTTTATTTTGCAAATTTGAACATCCGTTTCTGTCTTCTGAAAAATGTGTCTGTTTTATCTTCCAAATATTTTCAATTTGAAAACTAATGATACAAAGTCTCCTTAATTAGGTCTCTCATTGTGATAGCAAACAGCAAGGCATCAGACGGAAGAGATGGGACTTTATTGTGGAAAAATATAGTAGCTAAGATAGGAAATAAGAATTTTTTGTGATTTTTTTAATGTAGCTTTGCTTAAATAAGCCAAATAGATAAAAGCAGCTTGTGGCAGATGGGTAAAATACACAGTTACAAAACTATACACATAGCGATACGTCATTAGCAATTGTGTAAGTACTGGTTTAGTGATATTAATATTATTTTAAAGTAATATACACTATTGTATTTATAGCAAAGTTAGAGTCTTATTTCAGAAAGGCTTGTAAGGATAACTCACATGACAATTTTTTCTTTGTATGGAACCTCAGTACTAGATCAGAACGAAGCCATATGTTGTTAAGTAGTCATGCCTGCCGGTAACATTCTCTGTATTTGAATGGTGAGTGCAGTATTGTGCATTAACTCCTTATGATGTATAGCTACAGACATATGTTGGCAGGGACAAATAGCACATCAGCTTCAGCCAGGGAAAAACAGGACAGGTGGAATTTGCAAACTTTGCAGACTGCTCAAGTGAACCACGCTTCTTCATTGCATGCAGACGCATGGTGGGGAACCAAGAGCTGAAGCAGGACCAGGCTTGAAAGTCAAAAGCGGGGACATTCTGTTAGGATAAGGTTACCTATGGCACCACTGCCTTCCAACTCCACTTCAGCTTTTACTTTTAGTTCCTTCAGAGAAGAGCTGAAATAGTGAAGAGGACATTCTTGATGTCTAATTTTTAGCTTTCAAGTCTTAATTGTGCCTGATAAGAAGCCAGTGTAAGGTGTCATACTTTCTCTGTGTTGCATGTAGCCACAAAGTGACATGTGAAGGTTGAAGATGAAGATCTTTTAGGAGTTTTGTTAATTTATTTGCTTTTGTTTTGTGCTTTCTCGATGTCTGGGTTTAAATTCTGTTTCAGGATTTATCTGGACTTGTTAACATTGTTTTAGGGTAATCAGGTAGCAAAAAGCTGTTTACACTTTCTCTCTGTTCCTTTCAAAATCACACAGAGATGCCAATATGCACAGTATTTTTGGAATTCTGATGTAAACCTCAGAATGGTTGAGGTTGCAAAGCACATCTGGACGTGCCTGCTCCACCCTCCCAGTGCAAAGCAAGGGTCAACTAGGAGCAGGTTGCTCAAGGTTGAGTCCACTGGCAGTCGTTCTCCTAATGCAGCCCAGGGTGCTGTTGGCCACCTTTTACTGCAAGGGCATACTGCTGGCTTATGTTCCACTTACTGTATAACATGACTCCTAGGACTTTCTCTGCAAAACTGGTTTCTAGCTGGTTAGACTCCACATGCCTGTGCTGGTGCATGGGGTTCTCCTCCCTAAGTGTTGAACAGGCACTCCACTCACTGAACTTCATGAACTTTCTGTCAGCCCATTTTTTCAGTCTGTTGAGGTCTCACTGAAGGGCAGCACAAGCCTCTGGTCTCTCAAACACTTCCCATGATTTTCATAGAATCATAGAATCGTTAGGGTTGGAAAGGACCTTAAGATCATCCAGTTCCAACCCCCCTGCCATAAGCAG
>JBCJKH010051466.1:5195-23442 GCA_039877255.1 Loriculus beryllinus
TACCCCTTGTCCTGTCACTATAGTCCCTAATGAAGAGTCCCTCCCCAGCATCCCTATAGCCCCCCTTCAGATACTGGGAGGCTGCTCTGAGGTCTCCACACAGCCTTCTCTTCTCCAGGCTAAACAGTCCCAATTTTCTCAGCCTGTCAATACCCCTCTCCCCAGCATTAGCCCAATCCACCCTCCCTCACCAGCTCCTTCCACAACACCATCTTACTGAATGATGAGGATGATAGTGCCCAGCACGGGTCCCCTTGCCTGCTCTGCCTGTCTTAGCTCCAAAAACTCAAGTGCCCAAATCACCCAACCTGTGAGTTGTGTGCAGGAGGCTTTCCTCCTTCCAGAGACAGCCACAGGAGCACCTGGGCAGTATGTCCAACAGGTCTTCTGGTGGCTGTCATCTCTGGGTCCAGAGTGGATCCCATCTCCTTCCTGCATCAGCATGGTACGTGCCAGCCAGGCACACGTGGCTGCGCTGGGGCCCCCTGTCCTTCTCTCCAGCCCTCCGGTGGAAAGTATTCCTCGTCTCTTCCCTGCTGACAGCCCGACACGCCAGTTCGAGTTTCACATCAGGAATTCAGGAGGGGAAAAACAAAGATTCCTCTCTCCCACAGAAACCATCAGCTTTTCCAGCAGCACAACCATCTCCACCGCGTCCAGGCTGCGCCTTAGCCAGCGAGGGAGGTCTCAACCCGCCCTGCCACCAGCCTGCAGCAGACCCAGGGCTGAGCGGTGGCCCAAGGCTGCACCGGGGGTCACCAGCCCTGCCCACACTTGCTCTGGGACACCCTAGTCAGCTCAAAACCTGCTGCTGGCCAAATGGCTGCAGCTTGGGATCTGTAGATGGTTCTCAGGGAGGACACGGGTAATGTTGCTCATCTGTTAGGAAACGTTTCAAGAACTTTGTGTGAAAGGCTCTGAACTACTTAGCACACACATTTTATCCCTCAAGTGTGTGTGGGAGCAAAGGGAAAGTGCCTCTCTCACCGAAGCTGCGCCATTCAAATGTCTTTATTTCACCCCTCTGGCAGCAGGGGCAGGATTTCCCACACTTTTTGCTCCCTGCCTCTTGGCTGTGTCCTCATGTGGCAGATAGGCAGGTTGCAGGCTGTGTTTCAGCGCGTTTTACCCAGGAGATGCATTTACTTTGAGTATCTCATCAAACAACGTCCCCAAAGCCACTCACCTGACCCCCATTTTGCAGTCCATGACGCAGGGGGAGTCGAATTCAGCCAGCAGATCTTCCATCTGGTTGTATCGCTCCCCATCTTTCACCACGTCACCATGGTAGGCAGGAACATAGGGCTTCAGGACATCATTCATCAGGCGGTCAAGGCAGCGCTGCTCGGATTCACAGTGCTTCTTCAGTATCCTGCCATTGGCCGCTGCCTTGAAACTACCTGAGGGTGACAAGGGACAGTGTACACCTGCATTGGATGGTGGATGATGCTGTGCCTTCCCAAAACAAGAAAGGCATCCAACACCCTGGAAGCATGTCCATTGACACCTGCACCCGAAATAGTCCCTGCAGGCTAGGACTTTGAAGCTCAGGCTCCCAGTGTCAGAGGTTTATGATCAGCAACATCACACCTTAAGCTGGGCAGAGACCTGCCCTTCAGCACCCAACACATCTGCCTCACATCCTGCGTGTGCTTTGTAGTAGGTTCACACCTTTGTCTCCAGGCTCATGCATGGGGCATCTTTGTGCTGGGCAGCATCACCTGCTTTGCTGTGGATCAGCAAGACCTTGGGTCTCACTCAAAGGACCCATATTGATGCTGCTTGAGAAAATAGCATCAGTAATACCTTCTGGCCATGGGAGCCTGAAAGCACAGAGCATTGCATTTTCAAGTCATCCTCCTTAATATAGGTAAGTCACTCTCCTGGGATAGAGACATGGGAGCTGAAATCTGTGACCTTCATGCAGCAGTCAGAAGCAATTCTTGCCAACAAAGCCCATTAACCTGAGATAATGAAGAGCCTTTCCTCAGCTCTGCCCCTCCCCATGCTCCGTACCTGCGTGTCCCGCTAGCTGGATCCAAGGATACTTCTTCTTGAAAGACATCACAAATGGGGACCAGTGCACCATATTCTTGATCTTCCTCCATGACTTGCTCTAAGGGGACAAAAAAAAACATGAAGGTGAATGCAATGTTTTAAGCTTTTACCGTCTGTAAAGTCACTTCAGGCAGCATGCAGCTGGTTTGGACACGGGAAGAGGCACCAGAGCCAGGGCAGGATGGAAGCAAACAGAGAAGCTGCTCTTTTCCCATTGCCCTGTGCCAAGCCAGAGCCTCTATATTCAAAAATCACAAGTAACTTCACTGAAGCGGATGGCGTTACAGCCTTGTTCCAGTTGGCTGCTGCTGCAGAGGACCCAGCCATTCGCACTGCTTTGTCTCCACTCCCCGCACCCCTCTGGAGAAGCAGCAGGGACATTAACCCATCCTTGGGTACCACAATTAGATCACTGCAGACGGAGCGGGGGATGGAGCCCAGGATTTCTCCCTTGCCACATAACTCACCTCCAGCTTGTGCAGGGAGCAGGAGATGCTCACACAAGCGGGCAGAGGCTCACTGCCTGGCTTTTGTTCCCCACTGAACGTCAGCTGTTTTGCCCATTAAGCTGGCAACCCATGTGCCACTGGCCCGCCTGCTCCAGCCCATCCGTAACTACGTTTTAGGGAACAATTCCCTTCTGACATGTTGTGTTTCTCACCAGACAGATTGCACAAAACTATTTACATGACTGTAACAAGGGCTGCATCAAACAAACCAAAGCCTCCTTTGAAGGCTCTTTCCTGCGAGAGTTTTTCCCTGGATTGTTCTAAGGAACATGCCACCAGTAAAGGCAGGGGGATGACCTCTTATCTCAGCCCCATAAGGCTACAGCACAAACAAATCCGACAAACAATACGCGACAGTGACAATGGAATAATGCCTCCTTGCAGGAGCTGGGACAAACAGATGGGGCAAGTCCTGGCTGCTCTGAACTACTGGGTTCAGCTGGAAGCCCGCAGATAATATTATCCTCAGTTGCTCCGCTCTGAAGGCATGGGAGGGAGCCTTCCAGAAAGCCCAAGTAATCTCTTCCTCGTGTTTGGAGAACCAGCCCCTGTTCCAGGAATGCCTTGCAGACAGGCGGGGAAGAGCCAGCAGCCCCGACTTGTAGTTTGGATGCTTGTCGGGGGGTGAACTCACGGCACAGGAATCCGTGCTGGGAACTGCTGACAGGCTTAAATGGTGAGGAAGAAGCCAGACAAAGATGTTAGTGTTCAAAGTGTGGAAATCACATCGGGTTACCCCTGCACCATGCAGCAGCCCCGCTGGGGAGCGGGGACACATCGCATGGAGAGGCAGGGGCTGCCTGCACGGTGAGGATCAGGGGTGGGAGAGGGGAAGAAGAAAGGTCCTTCCCCACCTCCCAGCTCGGGAGGAGCAGTGTGGCCCTTCCCTGGATGGCTGCCCGTGCCCCGGAGCGTCCCGGCGTGCCCTGGCACTGGGACAGCAGTGCAGGAATTTGGCAAGCAGCTGCCCAAGGGCAGGGTGACACCGGGCATCCCCTGCGCCCAGGCTTCTCCGTGCCACGGGTTTGCTCTGCCGCCCAGCTTGCTTGCTTTGGCAAGGGGGCCGGGCAGTTCCGTACCTGACATGAGGATGAATGTTTTTATTTCCAAACAGAGTGCCAGAACTTGTGTGCTTTAGCTGTTCTTTGTTCTCCCTTTGGCAGAGAGTGGGAGGGAAGCGGGGGGGGGGGGGGGGTGTCCCCTCCTTTTGTTTTTAAAATAGTAACATCAAGTCCTGGTTGATGTCATGAAAAACAGAAAGGGGAAGAAAAAGTCTCAGAGGGAGTTTGGACTCCAGATGAGTGTGACCCACCTCCTCTAAAACAAGAAGGAGTCCTCCCTCCCACTTACTGCACAGCATCATAAGTCACTCAGTCCCAGGAAACACGCCAAGGCAACGTGTCTTCCCAAGCCAAGATTTTGTTTTTTGGTGGTTAGAGCTTTATAGCTCAAACCTTGAGCAAAGCCCAGGCAGAATGAAGGCAAACAGCCCCTGAAGCAGGACAAGCCATCCTGGCTTCCCCTGCAGGGGTTCTCCGAGGAGTGATGCACTCCTAGGATGACAGCCTGGAGCCCCCAGAGACACAAAGCACCTCAACAGCCTTTCTGCTGAGCTGCACAAGACAAAAGCAGGCACTGAGCACACCCACACAAGAAGCAGGTTGCATGTCCCTGTCACTATACACTGAAGGGAATCATTTTCATCCAGGCACTACCTAGTTTCAGGCACACCTTTGGCCATGCATTTCCAACCCAAGTTTTAAGGACAGGTTTAACGACTTAATTTAAGGAGAAGCTTGAGGCAGCTTTGTCCATCTCAAGTCACTCCCAACTTGCTAGAAATAGACTGTGAAGCAAGTTGTGGCCACTGCAGCAAGCTGTGGCTTCATGCAGCCACTTCCCCATTGCCATCATGGAGGCAACCACATGGGCACTTGCAGGAGAGAGGAAAGACCATCCCCACTGCAATCCCCTCAAGAGTGACAGTGGCCAATACCCCCAGTGATCCTGCCACCCCCTTTGCCTGCAGATTCTCCCCAGGTAAGAAGTTGCTCCACAAGGTCATCCTTCATACTTCCCCTGCTGCTTCCAGAGAGATGTTATGTGGCTGTGAACCATTGGCAGGGTCCTTCACAGCCACTGGAGATGGCTGAGAGCTTCCAGCTAAAGGTCTGTGTTTATTCAAACACTGGCCTCTGTTCAGAAATCTATCTCAAAGCTGACAACTTGGGATCCCGGGCCTGCCAGCCCCTATGTGGGGCTCCTGAAGCTGGCTATGGAAAATCAGAGCCGCAAGTTTCACACCACTCCGATTGGACTCCACGGCCGTGTGCAGGAAACAGCCCCTCTGTGCTGCGTGCCTCCTGCCCTATTAATATACAAAGCATTATTAATATACAAAGGCAGCATTAAAGCTATTTACAGTAAAGAAATCTTCCTCAACCCAGCCTGTCAGGAACCATAAGGGCATCGCCTCCAGGCTCTTCTGTAACTTTTGGTTTATATTCCAAGGAATTACTGCACACAGGTGCAGGAGCACAGGGGCAGCTGTATGCTGTACGTACATGGTGAAGGGGTTACCTGCAACAGCCCCCCCCAACTCAGACTAAAGGATTTTTCCCCACACTGGAAAGAACAGCTTTGCGGGTGGTGTTACCAAGTGATGCTGTGAAGGACAGCTACGTGCTCTTCTCGTTTGCCTACAAGGAAGTGAGCAGGCAGGTTGTCGTGCTGAAAGCTGAGCATACTTCACGCTCTTTTGCATGATCAAAGTCTGTGCCTGCCTGTGGCACCCTGCTCTCCCCCGAATCCAGCTCCCTGCTTGCTTTCCCTCCTGTGAAGCTCACGAAGCCGTGTTGACTGCATGCAGCCTGTGTAAGCAGTGAACATGCACGAGGTGTCTGATGAAATTCCACACTTTTCATTTAAAACCTGTTCCAGCATCAGCAAATGACTGATTAGCTGTTAGGCAGCCAGTTAGAGCTGTGAGGTAGCAAGTTAGTGACTCTAAATATATTTAGTGAGGAGCGGCACAGTTTTCCCTCATCATCTGCCACATGGAAATGAAGCTGAGCAACTGTCAGAACCAGCTCTAAAAATGAACTTCCAAGGGTTCTGCAGCGCTCTGCTTCTGTCTCTGCCCTCTTACAGCTTTCGCTTGCCCCAGAGCACGGTGCCCCAGGCTGGAGGTGGGACACGGGCCAGAGGAGTTAAGCCCTTCCAGTGAGCACCCACAATTGGTCAGTGGGAGAGGAGTGCTGGGAAAACAATTTTATCTGCTGCATGTTTAACTTTACTTATCTGAAGCTGAAAGCAAACTCTAGGCTTTCCCCATCTGTCAATAGAGCTTCATATGGAAAGAACAACACAGGAGAATTTAGTGCCAACCCAGAAGGTCAGAGGATATATTGTGTTTAATTAGATTAAACAAAAAGTGACTGATGAGCTCAGTGCTCACTGTACATTTTCCCTATAGCATACGGCATTCCTTTAATGTCTGCTTGCAGGATTTGTGCCTTTCTGGGACTGCCTGTTGCCTCCCTTTCCCAGCACGGATGCTGGTGGAATTTGACTGGTGTGACTCCCTGTGCACGCAGCCAGCGGGGTGCTCTTTCCTTTCCATGCATTCAGCCAGAGAGATAGGCAGTAACGGATTTAATTTGCTGAAATTATGGTTTCCTACGGTTTTATGGGACCAAATGTTCCTGGAAATAGCAGGAGCTGGACCTGTATTTCAGTGCTTTTTATTAACTAGAGCATGCACTGTCGGAGGCAAGATTACACAGCTGGGGCAGGGGATGGGAAAGAGTGGGAGCAGTGTTCAGTTAAGGATTTCCCCCATTCTGAAAAGAACCTCAGCTCTTTTCTCCCAGGAAGATCCTGAAATAGCACAGGATCAGAACAGACACAAGAAAACTATGAGGAGACACCACTGCCCACTGCTTCCCCTGGCTTCAGTGCAACTGCTGCAGCACAGGGGCTTGCATGAGTGACACCCTGGCTTTCCCTTCATGTGCACCAGCACCTTTCCTCACTCCTCAGTCACCATGGTGACTCTCCAACCACGCTTCCATGGGGCTAGTGAGGGTGGAAGGTACAGTGGGCCTGCTCAGCTCTTTGCTTTCACATCCAGCTCTTCCAAAAGGAGAGGTGCAGACCTGCGGTGCCAGAAGCCCCTGTGGGAAGGGGCTTTTGGCACAGCTCAGAAGGGCTCCGGGATGCTTCACTCACTGAGTTGCTCCTCGTGTCTGAAGCCTTGGTGGTTTAAAAGACAATGTGGTGAGCAGCTGAGAAGGCAGGCTTTGTGCCAGGGAGCCCTCTTCTTCAATACTAAAGAACTGGGGGGGGAGTGTTTGCCCACAGAATTCACTCCGCATCATCCTGCTCCGTGGCCCCATGGATGCCGCCAAGGAAAAAGAGGCCATTTAGTTTTCCATGTTTAAAAGAATGAATGTGTTTTCTTCTGGTCTTTAAAAAGTAGTTAAGGTTTCCCTAGTGATGATTGTTTCCCTTGACTGGGAAAAAGCTTGTCACTCCTCCAACACAGCGAGGAGGCCAGCTTTGTTCATTGTGCTGGGTGCTGGGTGCGGAGGGCAGCAGGGCAGAGCTGGCAGGTACCATGGAATGCCTCCTCCTGGCATGTCCTGGCATGTGTGCCATCAAAATGCAGGATCCTGGCTGAAAACCCTCCTGTGATGTGCTCAGGAGCGCAACTGCTAACGTGGTGCAGAGCTGAGGTTATGCCCTGCTTGGCTTTGCCATCTCTCAGCCCCCTGAACATCTCCCTCTGTCCAGGCAGCAATAGAAAGAGCCCAGTGACTGCTTCAGAGGCTGTGACCACCACTCCTGATGCTGGCAGCAAGTGTCAGGACCTGTTTTACATTATCTTCTTCCTATGCAAACTCCCCTTATCCATGCCAATGCATTTGCTTCTGTACTGCACAATCACTGAACAGCCTTGTTTTGGCTAGAGGAGCAGCTTGCAATGGGAAGGTTGTGGATCAGGAGGCATTTTTTGGTTTAGTCACAGAAGGCATTAAATAAAAATCTCAGCAGCTCCCCAAAACCTGGCAGAGGCAATGCCAGTCAGGCTCCCATGGCCGCTATTGAACAAACATAAAGTGAGGCCCAATGACCAACTTCACTCAAGGGAATATATGTATGGAAGAAGTTCTTTACTGTGAGGGTGGAGAGGCACTGGAATGGGTTGCCCAAGGAAGTTGTGAGTGCTCCATCCCTGGCAGTGTTCAAGGCCAGGTTGGACACGGGCTTGGAGCAAGCTGCTCCAGTGTGTGATGTCTCCTGCCCATGGCAGGGTGTTGGAACTGGATGAGCTTTAAGGCCCCTTCCAACCTAAACCAGTCTGTGGTTCTAAAGCTAACATTTAGTGAACTACTTTTTAGACTGTAGTCCAGCTTTATAGAATATGAGATGGACCGACAAAAGAGTTTTTTTACATTTTAGATTGCTTCTTGAGGGCAGATGATTACATGAAGTACACTTCCAGAAAGTATATATGAGCAATATACCATCTACCATGCACAGTTCTTCTGCATTCACCCCCAATAAGAGTACAGGCAAGGAAGTGGAACAATTCTGCAGGTAAAGATCCAGGTCTGTTTTCCTCCACAAGAACAAGTTTTGTGGCTTACTTCCATCCAAAAGCAGTAGGATTCTCTGAATCCTTTTTCATTTTTTTCTTTATATAGTGCATAACTGTGCCTCAGTCCTTAGTGATAAATCTGAGGGGAACTCGTAGACTTGGATTCCAAAATGCATAACTGCTATTGTTTTTACTATTATATATGGAATCTTACCTGCACCATTATCAAGAAGTTCAAGGGTTACTGTTGTAGCATCATCCTTCTCTATAGTGGCTATCACTGTTGCACCAAGAACAGGCCAAAACCCTTGGCTAACCTCTGCATAAACGACCACTGGATTAAATGCTGTATTTGCCCTGTTCATGTGAGCTGCAGCAATCACAGGCGCAACATCATAACGTGCTGGTCGAGAGGTAGCTGTTACTGATATACCTTGAGTCGCTGTATGAACATTTTTAATATAAAACTGCCAATCACCCACCTGTAAATAAA
Source organism: Loriculus beryllinus (assembly GCA_039877255.1). Taxonomy (NCBI): domain Eukaryota; kingdom Metazoa; phylum Chordata; class Aves; order Psittaciformes; family Psittacidae; genus Loriculus; species Loriculus beryllinus. The sequence goes on from JBCJKH010051466.1 coordinate 13,858, forward strand.
ATACAAAAGTATAAAAACTAGTGAAAAAGCTTCATGTTCCAACAGGACAATAATTAAAAAGTAATTAAAGAAAACCTGTATGCTAGTCTATAGGGAATGTCAATTCAGAAAATGTTTTGTCTTTACCTCAGCAGTGCCATTTATGCGGAGTCTAGCTGTGTAGGTGTTTGAATTACCAATTAAAAAGTCTGAGCTTCCATATTCTTTTCCTTTGGGGTCCCTCAGGAAAAAAAATGGCTGAGACAGGTTCCATGCAATGCTGAAGAAAGTGTCATTTCCCACAGTTTTGTCAACAGGCACAGTAGTGTTCATCCATGCAGAGTGCTGAACAGCTAGCTCTTTGCTTTCAAGCTGTGGTTAGAGAAATAAAACTTGTCTTGTTGCTATTTAGTAAAGAAGCATTAAACATATTTTCAGAGTGATTTCTTGTCCATTGCACAATATGGTATCTATTCACTGCTGACTTAAATGGATTAGTCTTGGAGGAGAAAATTGAAAAGCATTTATGCCTTTTGAAAACTACCATGAAAAAAGATCCCTGCTTAAGTGTTTCTAACTCAGAGTTACATAGAAAAGATGGTAGGCTTTCTATTCTGCTGCCTCTACCTACAGGAAAATTAAGAGCTATCTGGCCAGCTGTTGAATGAAGAAAACTAATAAAAGCCCAGGTTCACATTATGAAATGGCTGCTTGCATAGTAACATTGATTTCAAGTGTAAAATTGTAATAAACAGAATAAGTTATAGTAAGTCCTTCATTTCTGTATCTATTTATCTGCCTATCTAAAGCGTTGTGCCAGTAAACTGTATTTCCACTGCAGTCAAAAGCTTAGTTCTTTTTCCTTGTATAGGTGGGGCAGAAGAGTCAATTAAAGGCAGTATAACAACTCAAAATGTCCCAGACCCAATTTGCTAAGCTACATTAACTGCTGCTTATAATCTAACTATCTCTGTGAGGGGTATATTTTGGATAAAACACAAGCCCAGATCTGTATTAAATATGAACAAAATGAGGAATGCGTTGCTAAATTCTAATTATCAACTGTCCTAGATTAAAAGTCTAAAGTTTATATATTAAAATTATACATATGGCTTAGGAGAGAAGTTGTATTTTTAATTTTATCTTTGTTGCTCAAATTAGGCTGTTAAAATGCTCTAAAAGGAAATGTTTCAGATAGGAGTGAACTAAACATCCTGTGGGATTTCTACTTGCTTTTCTCTCAAAGTCTCTTGGACTTCGACAATTGTGAGAAATAATTTTACTGATATTTTTGAAATCAAGAATTATAGAAGCTATTAAAATGATAGGTTTATTTCCTTGAAGTGAAATGTGGGATATCACCCAGAAATGGACTTGCTTTTTTTTTTTTTTCTGAGATTGAGTCTAAATGAATTCAATTACTGATCACCTAAAAGCATAGGAGGAAACACAAGTGTTGAAATTCAAACCTGAATAGATTGTTCATAAATATTTCCATTTCCTGAGGTAATTGCACTGAACACTTCAAGTAATTTGCTGGGAACAACTCCATCTAGAGCACAAAGCTTTAAACCTCCTGAAAGAGAAAAGCAAAAGAATTAGAAATACTAATTTTGACTCTAAAATTGCTCAGTTTTATGTGACTTCTGGTACTGAATGTTCTACTGAGGCAGACAATTTGTTACAAAATCAAAATGTATCTTTTTATTAATGTGTCAATGCATGTGTCATAGTAAATTCTGGCTCATGCAATCAATTCATTTTATCTCTCATTGGTAAAGATGCAGCATGTCATCAAGTGCAGCATTTTTTTGACTTCTAGTGCTTTTGGAGTCACGTATTATCCTTTCAGTGGAATTCTGCTCTGAAATACCTCTGTAGAAAAAACACAGTGGCATACCATGGTTCTTAACTCTTAAAATCCAGATCATCTTTATTTCCAAACATGAAGTTTAGATGCCTTTTCACGCAGTCTGAGTTCAAGCAGCCTTAGTCCATTGGAAGTTCTTATACTACTGCAGGGCTGTTAATGAATTCGTTGTGAATATGGCTTCATATGGTTCTGCTGAGGCTAGTGTCTCACCAGCTGCACTTCACGCACTTGTCTAAAGTCTCTCTCAAGCTAAGATCATACATGTCCAATATAACTGAGCCATCACTGTGCTCCCAACTCACAGGTTATCCCTCTCCCTACCACCTAACGCCTCTCACCCCTGTCCCTCTTGCACACACTGACATAAGGTGTGCAGGTTACATCAGGTGTCTGGCTGTGTCTCATGAGAGAACACGTGGACTAATATGAGCTGGAGGAGGTCTTACCTGAGAGATCTATTTAGTAACTTTGCAAAACTGACTTTTGTTTCTCAGCAGGAAGACCTGCTGGAGGACCATTCTGAAGGACTATCTGGGTTCTTTCAGCCCCAAAAATCATTCTTAATAAATTCTCCACAAGGGGAGCTTAAACAACAAATTCTATACTAAAATACAAGCCAGGACAGAATTAAAATCTGGACGCCACCATTGTCCTTGTCATGTTGATCTAATGATATTGAAGAGTGTATAAAGGTATTTCAGGTTATTTAAATTGCTAAAACAAGTGGATTGTACTCTGAAAAATGAACAGCATGTGCACCCTCAAATAAGAATTTTTATTCACTGTATTTGTCTGGAGTCAGCTTGCTTTCTAGATCTACTCAAGAAGTTCTCATTCTTCCCTGGCACTTCCAGGTGCAGCAGCATAAAGCAACACCCCTATGGACAGTTTTTAAATGGTTGTTTTCAAACTAATCATGTAGCTTCAGCTATGCTTGCTAATGACAAGGGTAGTCACTGTGCTTACAATTTCCTAGCCAGTGCGCTTCAGCTGAAACAGCTGAAATCATTATTCTTTGCGTACTAAAAAATGCTTATGAGTAAAAGCATATAGAAAGCTCTAGTCATTGCATGTAATGCCAGAAATAAAACTCTAGACATTTCTTTTCATGTTAGAGAACAATATCATAAGAAAATCTCCTTAGTAATAGGGGATTGTCATGTTTTAAACCAAGACAGCTCTTAAAGGACAGCTATGGATCTAAAGAGTTCTGCTTGCTTGCATTAAAAAAAAAGCTCTTCATGATAACAAAATTTCCTTAAAACTAGATTAGGTTTAAATTTCTACATTTAAATCTAAAATTCCAGACTGATGGCATTGCCATGCTTTTACATTTTCAAACTTGAACATGTCAGAGAGCGAGAGTGCATCATAGAATATTTACCTGTTAATTCTGAAAGTTCTTCTAGTTTCTTGTCTGCCTGTGGCCCCAGTGCAATGGTGTGAATTTTAGTCCCACTTCGTTTCACCAAATTAAAGCAAGCTGCTATCCCTTGGTCCTCTCCATCCGTCAATAACACGATTTCTGAACCATATGTAGTATTCATTTTATTTGCAATTGCCTGCATCGAGAAAAGAATTCATGATATAAGCAGCAGAATGATTTTGGAATACTAGTTTATCCCAGGACACAGTCAATGTATGCATTTGGAGCTGTTAACTTCCAATATAAGACAAATTTATTCTTTAATAAGTATTTGAGATTTTATTTAATGCTAAAACTATTACAATATTAATTACTCCAATTGATATTTCAAGCTCTAAATGCTCAGATTAGTAAGTGTTCAGTTATAAACAGTGAATATTTAATAAATGCTTCCCTGGGGCAGGAAACTGTCCCAGATTTAAGATGTTAAAAGCATTCTGCCTGTATATGCTTTGCTGGTTCGGGGACTGGATATTTAAGGGCACCATATTAAAAACTTCTGTCCCCTGTCCGGAACTACTCAATTCTCCAGTCAAAATTTCAAGAGTACAGAAGGACAGACTTCTGTCTAAGGATGGACTTTGAAGTAACTGAAGGTGTGGGGCAGAAAGGGGTAGGACGCAGTCAAGGCTGTTCCATCCCTGCCTGGTTGCTGGTCATCCTTCTGATGTCCCCCTGTCCTGAGCCTCCTCCCTGCCCTGGACTCTCAGCCACCTCGGAAGTCTCATCCTTCTCTGTGCAATTTCTCTCTTTCCCTTCCTTTCTTTTTCCTACATGCTGCTCCTTATTTTCAGGTTTGCATCTGAATAAGGTGACATCTGGGACTTCAAACTGCCAGCCCAAGGAAGTATAACAAACAAGTAAATAATAATCATAGAATCATATAATGGTTTGGGTTGGAAAGCACCTTAAGATCATGTAGTTCCAACCCCCTGCCATGGGCAGGGATACCTCGCACTAAACTCTGTCACCCAAGACTTCTTCCAGCCTGGCCTTGAACACTGCCAGGGATGGAGCATTTGCCACTTCTTTGGGCAACCTGTTCCAGTGCCTCACTACCTTCACAGTAAAGAACTTCTTCCTTATATCTAACCTGAACTTCCCTGTTTCCCAGTCTCCCAAGCTCATGAGATGTATGTGGTTTCACAGTTTTAGGGGTTTGATTCATGACTACTGAGCTGTGAGAGTTATTCACAAATTTAGATCATTCTTGTAGTTAATTTTGGAATTTCATCTTCTTTTTTAATAGCATTTTAAAGCATGGATTTTAAAGCACATCTGGACTGTCTTCTAGTAATACTCTTCCTAATGCCATATAATGGTAATGCCAATTTCTACACCAAATTTTCTCCTGATAGATTCAAGAATCATCTTATCTTTCTTAACTCTACCATATTCTCTCTCTTAACTCTACCATTGCATCGGAAGTCCATGTTCAAGTATGTTTCTCACTTCTCCCTCACTTCCCTACATCCCAAGGATATTTCCATATTGTATTTTACCTTAAGTCCTTTATGTATCCCTGCACAGATATTGGTCAGTCCACTAGGAATTGTAGGCAAAAATTGCACAAGTTTTTGACGTGTCTCATCATTGGTTATTTGTTGCAAAGGAGCTCTTTCAGTTGCATCAGAGTCAAATGTGACAATTGCAACCCAGGAGCCAGTTTCAATCACATGCAGCAGGTACGTCTCTGCAGCAGTAAGGAGGTTTTCCATGCGGTTGTGCTGTATGTGAAAAAACCCATCCTTAGAATGCAGTCTTTTTGAAAAGCTGTGGCTATGAACAAAATGTAGGATTTATTGGTGTTGTCAGGTTGTAACTAAAAACTATCTGCCATAATGTAACTCGTGTATGCTCAGTTTGAGAAGAGAGGAGATGTAAACCATGTTCTGGTCTTGTGAAAGCACAGCAAATTGCAGCTTCCAAGAAAGATATAACCAGGCAAAGTTCATCTTCTGATGTTACAACTTCATTCTTAATCAAGGTTTTTGTCACTTTTTATCGGGTTTGATAGCATGATGGCAATGCAAAAAGACAAAACCTATGATGCATGAGCAGTAGATTAGTCTAGAGACTAAGTATTTTGAAAATAGAAATAATACTAAAGTAAAATTATGGCTATTTTAAATGCAAATATTTGAAGGGATTACTAAAAAAAAGTGATCTTTTAAAACATTTATCATAGAGGTGTGAAGTCTATTAATAAATTATGAGACAGCTGCCTTACCTACCCAGATAATTTCATCATCTTTCTACAGATGATCCAATTTATGCAGACTTATAAAAGTATGAGGATATTTATGGAAATAAGCCTGCATTCAGGGATGTTTACTAAACCTTGCATCCATAAACAAGCTCAATATCTCATGCCACAAGAAGTTGTAAAAGAATAAATCTATGCAAAGTTTATGGAAACAAAGGGAAAAATACCCTCAGCTGTGTTAAAATGCCTTAACATTACTTCAGCTTACATTCTTGATTCCGAAGACCAATATTGTAATGAGGAAAGAACATCTAATTTATTAATGTATCATGACCTATGTATTTACTGTAAAATTTAGAATCGTTCATAACAAAAATACAGTGTGAAACTCCATCTATGATATATTGCTGCTTGGAAGAAATACAAGGGCATTTTCATTCTAGGTCTGGAACAAAGGCAGGAAAGGATATAAAATTGATATTTGACAACCGAAGAAAGACCAAGTCTGCCCTACAACTGTCTTTCAAGCGATACCTTGCTAGGAATTTTTGCTAAAAAATTGCTCATAAAATGCATATTCTTACCATTCTCATGCTCCCAGAAATATCCAGTAATAAACAAATGACTCTTTCTTGGGCTTGCAGTAGCCTGAATGTAGTCTCAGAGGAGGGTGCAGAAGTATTTAGAACAGTTGAGTTGCGAAAGTCATCAGATTCCATAATTACCTCCCACGTGCTTTTGTGGTTGCATATCTTATTCTGCATATTTGGAGCCTCACTGTTGTGAGTGTTTTGATCACAAAATTCGACCACCTAGAAAGTCAGATTGAAGCGGATAATAATTCTGATCCCAACAGTATGGGCATAAGAAAATATCTCAGAAAATACAAAGTTTATGGTGGGGGACAGGACAAATGGAGGTGTTCTTGTCCATTGAATGTACTCTGTGCCATGGTGCCGGGCTAGGCAGGATCTTAGAAAAGGCAAGTGAAGAAAGCACTCCCAAAGAACTTACCTCAGATTCTACATAAGCACCAGCGTGTTGTGACATGTAGAAAGCAAGCATTTTATCTGTGAGTACTGAGATCCTTGGAGTGACTGCTTCATGGAGGTCCTACCAGATTTAAGCCTGCTAACATAGATATTGTGGCTGAACAGCATGGAGGTCAGTTCAAGTTAGCAACTTGAAAATTTAACCAACTTCTTGGCTTAAGCTGGTGTTCTGGTTCATGTAAGTTTTCTTGAGTTAAATAAGGAAATATGCAAAAGATACAAAGTCAAGACTTTGCGAGAAGCAGGAGCGAATCTTTTAGATGTCTCAGGATGTCCATGGCATACTGCTAAGGGAAGACCTATCGTTATGAGTTAACCATAGAGGGCAGGTTAAGTACCACACTTCCTCCCCTGCCCCAGTAGGATGGGGGAAGAGGAAAGGAGGAATAAAAGCAAGAAAACTTTACCATTAAGATAAAACAAATGAAAGCAAGAAAAAAGTTGTTTAATAAGTGAAGGATAAGTGGAAGAAAAGAAACAAAGTAAGTGATGCAAAGGCAATCTCTTAACACCTCACATGGATACAGCAATGCCTAGCCAGTTCCAGAGCATATATGGCTAAGCCTCCTAAAGCCCCCTCTTTTACCATGCTGAGCATGACTCCAAATGGTACAGAATATCTCTGAGGTTAGTTTGGGTCATCTGTCTGGTTTTCTCCCCTTACAGCCTACTGTGCACCCTCCAGACTATTCATTAGTAGAGGCAGAGTGAGAAAGAGAAGGTCTTGATGCTGTTCAGCTAAAGCTAGAACATTGGTGTGCTATTGGTACTCTTTTGGTCAAAAATCTAAACCACAGCATCATATCATCCATTATGAAGGAAGTTATTGTATCCCAACCAAACCCAGTACACCCAGGAAGCTCTTGGGAAGAGCTTGCCCAAAGAAATAAAGTTGATAGCTGGAGGAATTGTGATACCATACTACAGAAACCTAGCCTGCAAGCCTGTCCATCCTGCTGACCCCTGTCCCAAACACTGGAGCTGACATGAGGAGGCCTGCCTGGTTATCCTGGCTGTTTTCAAGGTAAGTGGGCTGTTGCTTTCCCGTTAAGGCTAGATAGACAGACTAGATTGCTCTGCAGTGGAGTGTAATACAGCTAACCAGGTAACACAGTTCAGGTGCCAGTTTTCATATGGAGTGATCAAAAACTAGTTACCTTATGGACATGGCATTTGGCAAGAATGCTTCACTTTTATGCCTGTTAACCTGATATTCCAAACACGAAGCAAGAAGGATTATGAGGTTGCTGTACGTCTCTCCCTTATTGACAGGAAACAGCTCTCAAATAATTTCTAGTAGCTCCTTTGTCTCCCATTTTGAGCAGATTTTAGTAGAACTGATAGCACCCTCCATAGTCTTTGGAATTAATTAAAGAAGCACCTGACTGATCATTCTCCCCAGCACAAATCACTGATTAGACCCTAAATGTTATTACTAAACTCTTAAGTCCAGAAGGGTATAGTAATACTTACAGGACGTGCGTATTGCATATACATAATAGAACACGAGATATTTTGGTGTATATCTGGAATAAATACACATCCTTTTTCATATAGCTGACCATCATATCTACAGCTTCTTGGCTTACATATGTCTCCTCTGCAGTCTTGGAAAACAGGAATACCAGTCACACCAGCTGGACAGCTAAGGGAAGAGAACATAAGCAGGGTTGCTTAAGAACCCATATATATAGTCTGTAACTGGTTATTTATTTGAATTTTGACTGCCCAAAGCCAACAGTGGCTGTTTACACACCACTGCACTAGGCACTGCACAAGCCCATATGTAGGCTTTCTCTGTGCCTGGCAGGGTCCTCACAGTAACCTATAAATAGTTAAAATCATAAAACAGTTGTGGTCTTTTGTGATCTTTCTTGTGATAATCGTAGGCTATGCACGAAAGACATCGTTGCGGTACAAAAGATTGTATTGGTATGCCTGAGCTAGGAAAAAAGGCAAGCCTGAACTGATTCTGTACATTCATTTAGTTATTGTCCCTCTTTATAGAAACTGTTTAAAATCACAGTGGTTTCAGTAGGCAATTTCAGTGCTGATGATGACTGCTCTTTGATAAAATCAGGTCAAATAGGTATGAAACAAATAGTAGCTGAAGTCTGCAGTTGCACACAGAGAAAAGATTGTCCACCCTCATCTCCTGAACCTGTTACAACAGCACCAAAGGCAGCTGTGGTTTTCTGGGCTCCTGAGCAGGCAGTAGATGTTGCTGACTAAGCATTTTTTAATTACACAAGCAGGTCATGGACACTGTGCAAAGTACAGACTCAACACCGATGACAAACGTTATTGAAATGTTTAAACCTGAGTAATGTTAAAGCAGAAATAGGAAAAACATACTACCTTGTTGCTTCAATAGTTGCTTTTTCAGACACGTAAAAAGGTACGTCTCTACTGTATTCATCAAACACCCCCCACCGAAAGTGAGTCCATTCATGGACAAAAACTCGACCTGTTGAAATAGAGTAACACATGCACGTTCTAAATAAAACTGCTTAAAAGCTGCTCAATGTTTTCCTTAGACTTTTCAACAAATTGAAGTCATTCTTCTTTGAGGTAACAGAAGAAGACTGTGAAATATTTACTAATTAAGGAATAACTATTTAAAGTTTTCAAAGGGATGAATAAATTCTGGGTAAAGGTTGGACTTGATGATCTTAAATGTCTTTTCCAACCTAGCTGGTTCTAGGATTCTATGGATCCAGTGTTTGAATATTTAACTTCAGACATTTCATAGGTATTTACTACTTCTAAAAATATGTCTCAGAGGTTTTTGCATTTTAACAAGCAAATTGAAGTATCCATATTCATTATTCACTGAGAAAAATCTTGCCTTTTTGTATGAACAGTAAAACAGGCAATTAAATTAAATAGTATTAAATAACATTACCTCTTTCTCCATAAACATTAGTCAGATTTTCATTTAACAGGAAGTTAGGTGTGAAATGGATGTACCGTCCTTTCATCTTACATCCTTCATATAGTAAGGTATAAGGATCATCTACATGTTTCATATAATGGTCTGCTATGATGA
>JBCJKH010051473.1:0-16495 GCA_039877255.1 Loriculus beryllinus
GTTCCCTCAGCCGTTCCCCATCACACTTGTGCTCCAGACCCTTCACAGCTCCATTGCCCTTCTCTGGACCCGCTCCAGCACCTCAAAGTCTCTCTTGTAGCGAGAGGCCCAGAACTGAACACAGGATTTGAGGTGCAGCCTCACCAGTGCCCAGCACAGGGGGATGATCACTGCCCTGGCCCCGCTGTCACAGTATTGCTGGTACAGGACAGGATGCCATTGGCCTTCTTGGCTGCCCGGGCACAAGCTGCTCACGTTCAGCTCCATCGATCAGCACCTCCAGGTCCTTTTCCATGAGCAGCTTTCCAGCCACTCTTCCCCAAGCCTGGAGCATTGCATGGGGTTGCTGTGGCCCAAGCGATCCCTCTCCATGAACACCTCCGAGCGACGGTGCGCCCATGCGATAAAAGCGCGGGGGGGCGGAGCCAAGCACCACCCTAGCCCCGCCCCTCCCCGCCGGCAGAGGGAGGCGTGGCGGTGCGGATGCTGCGGGGCTCCGGGGCCGGGACCCCCCGGTCCGCATCGGGAACGGCTTCGGCTCAGCTCCGCCGGCTGCTGGAGAACGAGCTGGAGGACATCCGAGGAGCCGGCACTTGGAAGAGCGAGCGGATCATCGCCTCCCGACAAGGCCCCCACCTCCGCTTGGCGGACGGAGGAGCCGGTGCGTATGGGGCAGGCGCTGGGTGTCATCGGCTTCTGTCCCCGTTCACCCGCGCTCAGCGCATCTCTCTTTCTCTTCCCCGCAGGGATCCTCAATTTCTGTGCCAATAACTACCTGGGGCTCTCCAGCCACCCCGAGGTGATCCGCGCTGCAGTGGAGGCCCTGGAGAAGTTCGGCGCTGGGCTCAGCTCTGTCCGCTTCATCTGTGGTACCCAGGTACCGGGCAGCATTCCCTTCCTCTAGGGTAGCCATTCTCAGACTCCCTTCTCAGTACTCACATGTATGTGTAGTGCTAAATTACACGTGGCCGGGTGGAAAAAGAGCCTGCTGTGTCTGCACCGGCTGAACTATGGCAGCTTAAAGCATTACAAACCCCGCAGAGAGCAAAGGAAAACAAACACCCCTCTGAATTCATAGAACCATAGAGCCACAGACTGGTTTGAGTTGGAAGGGACCTTAAAGCTCACCCAGTTCCAACCCCCTGCCATAGGGTGGGACGTCTTCCACTAGAGCAGATTGCTCCAAACCCCGTCCAACCTTGAACACTGCCGGGGATGGGGCACCCACAGCTTCCTTGGGCAACCTGTGCCAGTGCCTCAGCACCATCACAGGGAAGGATTTCTTCCTTTTATCTAATCTAGATCTCCCCTGTCTTAAGTTTGAAAGACATTCAGAAAATTGATGTCTTTTCCCCTCCCTTAAGGGTCAAAATTGCAGCCAGTCTGACTTGAATTAACCCAGCCTGGTTTATCCCCACCAGCTGGTTAAGTGCAAAGAAAACTCCCCCCATGGGTGGGGAGCTTGGAGTCTCTGCTGTGGTTGTGGTGTCCAAACCCATAACCATATTTTAGGTCTGTGTTTGCAAACAGATGTTGATTACAACTAATTTCTGCCACGCATGCACACCTTTTGTGGATAAAACCTGTCTGTTTCTTCCCCTTGCAGTCAGCATCTAACAGCCGTGGGCAAGCAAGGACTTGTGCTGCCCCACCAGTGACGTTTGCTCCTCTCATCTCTTTAGAGCATACACAAGGACCTGGAGGAGAAGATTGCTCGTTTCCACCAGCGGGAAGATGCCATTCTCTATCCCAGCTGCTTTGATGCCAACGCTGGCATCTTTGAGGTTTGTAGGGCTGTCATTGTGTTGTGCATGGAGGAGGGAGGTGATGGCAATGTGCCTGCCATGCCTTCCAGAGGCTGTGATGTGAGCTCTGTGCCACGGAAAAGATGGCAGTGACTGGTGGTGGAGAACCCCAGTTTGGTGCCCATGGACTGGGGAAGCCACGTGGAGGTGTTTAATCAGCCTCACCTCCCCCTTCTCCAGACAGGCTCCAGCTTTTGCGGAGGGCTCCCTTTCTGTGAGAGGTCTGTACTCCCCTTTGAAGCACAGGCAGGGAAAAGAGGCGATCCCCCAGGCTTGCTAAGGAAGGTGAAGGAGGTTTTGAGCTCAGAAGCCACAGGCAAGAGCCTGGCCTGAGGAAATCAAGGGATTAGGTGGCTGGGAAGGAAAGGGGAAAGTTTAGTGGTGCCAGGAGAGACGTGGGAGCTGCAGTCAAACACAGCCTTGTCCTCTGCCCTGAGAGAGGCAGGAAGATCTTGGTGAGGTGGTGCCCTGGAGCAAAGGGTGATCCTTTCTGTTTGGCATGACCAGGCCCTGCTGACCCCAGAGGATGCAGTGCTGTCAGATGAGCTGAACCATGCCTCCATCATTGACGGGATCCGCCTGTGCAAGGCTAACAAGTACCGCTACAAGCACATGGACATGCAGGACCTGGAGGCCAAGCTGCAGGACGCGCAGGTATGGAGGTCTGCTCCCACCCCACTGTGAGCTTAGCTGTGCTACAATAACCAGCCCCAAAGGGTGAGCTCTACCTTTTCCCATGCAGTAGGCATTGGTTTTGCCGACAGGCACAGGTAGGCATGGGTGGGCAAGGAGGGTAAGCCGCTGGTTGCAATGCAGACCCCCCTGTCTCAGATACATCCATGCCTTACAGGAGTTGGGCTGTGTCCCAGTCTTCCTCACCAGCCCCTCTCCTAAGGGTGACATCTTCACCCCTGGGGGCACCACTCTTCCTCCCATAGAAACATCGTCTGCGGCTGGTGGCCACTGATGGTGCCTTCTCCATGGATGGTGACATTGCACCCCTGAGGGAGATCTGCCAGCTGGCCCAGAAGTACGATGCCCTGGTCTTTGTTGATGAATGCCATGCCACAGGCTTCCTGGGACCCAATGGCCGGTAAGTGGCCGTTTCAACCCTGTTTCTTCCCACTGACCCCAATAGCCTCTGAAGGAAGGCCAAGGGTATTGATAACCAACATATTTTTGTGTGGGGGTCACCATTGCTTGAAGGTTTTGCACCCCACTTTTGGGGCACCTGAAGGGAGATACTTTAGCAATGACCCATCCCAACATGACAGCTGCTTATCAGTGCAAGGGATGGTGTGACCATCTCATCTGCTTCCAAATGGGAGACAGTTGGACTTCCTGATTTCCGAATCCTCCTCTCAGGTATCACTTTCAAATGCTTGAGGCTTGGGGGCTTTGTGGAGTTAGCTTGCACAGATTGATCAGTTCCCTCAGGGCAGGTTTTCCTTCCATCCCCTGGAGATCGTCCAAGTGCCAAGCAGTGCACTTGGCTGCAAGTGTTTGCCAAGAAGAGATGTTTCACATGCTTGCATTGTTAGTGCTCTGTTTTGACTATTAAACATCTGTGTGGGAAGCTTGAGTGCTCTCCCGTCTGTAAGGGATGAAAACCCCATGCTCTTACCTCTGGAGATTCCAGCTTAGCCTTTCTGCAGGAGAAGGGAAGGTCAACACTTGGGTTGAACTACCACATGGGGGTGTTACTGCTTTAGCAGAGACCTGGCTGGTGGCATTTTGTTTCCCTTGAGGCATCCCTCAGGTGTAGAGCAGCTTCCGTGGTGCGTGCTGGCACAGCTGAGAATGTGACATTCCTTCTACTACAGGGGTACCGATGAGCTCCTGGGAGTGACGGACAAAGTCACCATCATCAATTCCACCCTGGGAAAAGCTCTTGGAGGAGCTGCAGGTGAAGGCATTTCCTGACCCAAGGTTCTCCATGCCCTAAAGAGCTCCACAGCATCACTGATGTTTCTTTCCTCTGCTGAATGATCGATCCACAATTGCATGTTGTCCTTTTCTACTGGTGGCATGAGGCTCAGTTTGGGACCCTGCTGCAGGGTCAGGTGTGGTCCTGCCATGTGATTCTTTTACTTTCATCCTGCCTGTGCACTTGCATTTGGGGTCAAGGTGGAAACTCTTAGTAAAAGGCATCAGCTGTGGTGTTTTTAGGCCTGCTTTGTACTGAAGTTTCTCCTGTAGGTGACAGGTTACTCTGGTGTTCCTTGTCCATTTCTCTTTCATCCATGTGCAGGTGGGTACACAACCGGCCCCAAGCCCCTCATTGATTTACTCCGACAACGTTCCCGCCCATACCTCTTCTCCAACAGCCTGCCCCCCGCCGTGGTGGGCTGTGCATCCAAGGCTCTGGACCTGCTCATGGAGAGCAATGCCATTGCACAGTCCATGGCTGCCAAGACCCAACGGTGAGGGGGCCACATTGGGGTGGGAGCAGAGGGAGGGGTTCCTTAGGAATGTGTTATCCGTGTGTGTTTATTCACCCCTCAGTGACAGCCATAGGTGGTTTGCCAGTCATGGCCTGGGGATGCTCAGGGGAAACCACAGGATGTGCCTGTGTGTATGTCAGACAGATCTGGATGCTCTGTGTGCTGGGACAAGTCTGTCCCTCAAGCAGCTGCAGCCCCATGGAGCTGAGCAGGAAATGGCAGGAGGTCACTCCAAAAAGAGGGATCCCTTCCCTGCACATGAGATGCACTTTGGAGCAGCACCACATCCAGCCTCTGGTGGCCAGGGCTCCCAGGGGAAAGCGAGGCAGTGATCCCCCAAGGACAGGGGTGATGGGGTTTGTCTCATCCTCTTGTTCTCTTCAATAGGTTCAGAAGTAAGATGACGGCAGCCGGCTTCACCATCTCAGGGAAAGACCACCCCATCTGTCCTGTCATGCTTGGGGATGCTCGGCTGGCTGCAGTGATGGCTGAGGACATGCTGAACAGAGGTGAGCCGGAGAGGGAGCTCTACATACAGACACATGCCCTGAGGGAAAGGACAGCTGGTGGTAGTGCTTCCATCCCTTCTCCAGAGGATGTTCCTGCATGAAACCTCTTATTTCTTTAGCCTCCACCTGCAAATATCCTCTTGGTCTCCCCCAGACGTTGCTGACTTCACCTCCTCTCTCTGTTGGAGGTGGGAGGGTTACATTAGCCCTCTTGTCCTGCTATGCTGGACTCCATGCCCACCACTGGCCCTAACCCTCATTTCCATGCTTGGGGGCAGATGCCACCTCAAAATCCTGAAGCCTGGAAATGGTTGAGAGGGGAGGGATGATCCAAAAGCCCCTCTATCACTCAATACCACCTCAACCTCCCTCCCTGCAAGCCAGCTCTAACTCTTCCTGTATCACCTCCTCAGGCATTTATGTCATTGGCTTCAGCTACCCTGTGGTCCCCAAGGGGAAAGCCCGTATCCGGGTCCAGATCTCGGCTGTACACAGCGATGAGGATATCGACCGCTGTGTGGAAGCCTTCACCGAGGTGGGAAGGAAACATGGAGCAATACCTTGAAGGGCCAGCGAACACCTCCTGCAGCGCTGTCCTTGCCCATGACCAAGTGCCTGTGCCAGGGGAAAAGGCTTGAGGAGCATGCTGCCAAAAGCAGGACCAATCCTCAAGGCATCACAGCCTGTGGGAAGCTGTGGCTGTTGCAGTGTGCGGCGCTGGCAGCCAGCTCTTGCATCATTAAAGGTGTCCCACGGTGCAGCAGATATTTGTGTGGCTCTTGTTTTCTCATGCAGGAGCTGCAGTCCACCTCCGTCTTCTCCTTGCTGTGGCCGGACACTCTGCTGTGTCTTTCTGGAAGCCTCAGTCCGGGTGCTGAAGCACTGCAGCTCATGCTGTCTTCTGGTGATGGAAATGTAGCTATGCCTGATGTCACCTGTTTCCTCCGTGCTCTCCTACAGGTCCGGTAGCATCACCCTGGTAGATCTGCCAGCTGTAATTCCCTACTGAGGCAAGGGGTTTCCTAAATCTTTGGCAAGATATGCTACCAGCAACTGGTCTGAGACAGGACATGGGCCAGATTAAACTCCAGTGCTCCTTTCTCCCCTTCTCACTCTTAGGTGCTAGGTGTGAGGCTTGCTTAGTCCCTGGGACTGGTTTTAAGGCTTTACCCATCACTACGGTGCTCCCAAACCTGGTCCGGGTGCTGCGTCTTGCCCGAGAGAGGCAAGCCGAGGTGGCAGAGGCGAGCAGCATGGAGAAGGAGCCTGTGTCTGCCTGGGGCTGAAGCTGAGGGAAGAGCAGGTGCTAGAAACCTGTAATTTTCCTCCATTAGCTGCAGGCTGGGATCGCTGGATTTGTTCCGGCAATCCGTGCTGGGGTAGCAATTTAGCACTCCAGCTAAGTGGGACCTGGGCATCTCTCAGGATTGCTTTGTTTGCATCAGTTTTGCTGCAGATGAGAAATCATGTGTGACCTGCTGTCTGCCCACGTGCTCAGCTGAGGACCAGCTGCCTCCCCAGCAGCCAGCGACAGCTTCCAGCCACAATGAGGTTGTGCTGTGCTCGGGTGCCCAAGCACTGGGTCATATCAACAAAGCCCAGCTCTGAAAATACTACCTGCCATTAGGCACTCAGGGAGCGAGCTACAGGGCAGTAACACGTCTGACCTGAACCAAAGCAGCTGCCGAAGAATACAGATGTTAATCCAGGATTGCAGGGATTGATGGGATGTAGGGGACAGGGGAAAAATGCCTTTTCCATAGGGCTGCCACCAGATTCTGTTAGAGCAGCTGGCAGCACAACTGTGTGCTGGTTTCATTTCATTTTCCATCTCCGCAGGACCCTGAGGTCAGCCTGTTGATAAAGTACGATATGGGGCTTCCTCTGCATAGCCCCAGTGCTGCAAACCCTTCCGTCTTATCAACAGGCAGTATCTTGGGAATGGGGAATGTAATGGGGAAGTGGCTGGAGGTTGCCCTCAAGCCCCTCTTGCTGCAGCCAGATGGGCTCTGGGACACCAGTGAGCCACCACTGTTTTGAGCCCAATGCATGTGCACCATCTCACCCCCCCTACTTGCACGCTTCCTTTGCAATCCCATTCCATCCTCTCACCTCTCTCCCTCCTGCTGGTCACCCTGCTGATGGCTTTGCTGCACTCAGGGCAGCCAACCCAAGCAGTTTAACCCTGCTCCGGCACTCAAGTCCCCCTCAGTGGAGAGCAGCCCTACAGATGTCTCTCACCACTCAGCTCAACAGCCTCCCTCACTGCAATACACACACTTGTCCTTGTGTGCACACAAGGGCTCTGCGCTTCTTGCCTCCTCTCTGCCTCCCTCCTCTCTGTCTCTCCCAGGTTCCCCCCATTCTCTGTCTCCCTCTCCACCCACTTCAAGGCCAAGCTCTGCAGCAGACTGTGGTTTGCATGACACAGGGATGGAGGAAAGCAGGAGGGTCAGATGATGGCACATGGGAAACAAACAATGCAGTACCCATCGACTGCAGGCACCATGTTAACACCATATTCCCAGACAAAGCCTCCAGCTTTTTATTTCTTCAGGCCTCCCAATGAAGGTCTGATGTACAGCTCTGTGTAGCTTTTAGCTCAGAAAGCAGAGGGCTTTTTGCTGGGTGGAATGTAGAAGCAGATGCCACTTTTCAAGGATGCAGTTCCCACACTGGGCTCGCCGATCCACCGCAGACCCTGTACACTGCTCTGCCAGGCTTCCCTCTGGGTCTTGAGCCATCACCCTCTACACCATGTACAGGGATAGGTGTGGGATCCCTGTATCTCACCCACTGCAGCTCAAAGCAGAGCACTATCCCGTCCAGTTTCCATACACACCCCCCAAAACCACTTCCAGCGATAAGTCCCTGCCCACCCCTCACTTCTTCCACCTTTACCAGGCTGCCTCATCGCAGCCCTGAACCTGCTCCCCTTCCCAGTGATGCCCTCCAGCCCCCAACCTCACTGTTTCCACCCTGATCCATGACTCAATTCCCTCCACCCTTTCCCTGCTCGCATCCCTCTGCCCTTGCTCCCTGATGCCCCAGCTTGGACCAAGTCCACTGGGGCTGATGGAAGCAGGGTCCGAACCTGCTGTCAGGTGCCTCGATTCCCCAGTCCCACATGGGTGGTAATTACCTGCCTGTGCTGGCAGGTGAGGGGCAAAGCAGCCCTATCCAGGGGCTTCTGCGAGAAACATCAATGACCACAGCTGATCCCACTTTATTCCGGAGGTTTATTTCTCCCTGTCAGGGATTACCCCCCAGCTCCCTGGCCCTGAGCCTGAGTCCGGGTGTCTCTTTCGCTGCAAGAACAGGCACCGGTGGTGGAGGCGTCCTCCTGCATCCCCTCAGCGGCAGGAGCACTTGCAGGCTGCCACAACCGGGTACGGGATCTGCCGCCATGTGCAGCGCGGGGGCCCGGAGTGCTGCACGGTCCAGCAGTGCCAGGCCAGCAGCTTGATGTGTGTGAGCTGTGCGGGACGGCAGCGCATGCCGGGGGGCCAGGAGCAGCTGCGGGGCCCGGTCTCGCAGGCAGTGTGGCGTACCCAGCGCGGCCAGAACACAGCTCCCAGGTCAACCCATGCGGAGGTGAGGCGGCAGGCAGCCTGCTCCACCAGCCACTGCCGCAGGCTGTGGGACACGGTGCCCCGCAGCTCAGGGGACAGCGTCGGGCCGGGGGGCAGCAGGGCGGGCAGCTCCAGCCCCTCAGCCTCTCGCCACAGCTTGCGGCGGTAGCGCCCGGCGCCGTCCGCCAGGTCCCGGCTCTGGGTTTCCAGGTTGCCGTCGAGGATGCTGTTGTCGCGGCGGCGCGGCTCCGCCGTGGCCATCCAGAACGGGTCGAAGGCTGAGCCCAACAGCCGGCGCAGCTGCCCGGGCCGCAGGTGCCGCGGTTTGGGGTAGTAGTGGTAATCCTCAGGTGAGAGCGAGAGGCTGTATGGCCGCACCGAGGCCGAGGGGTGGCCGCGCAGGATGTGAGCGCTGGGGTCAGCGGTGCTCGACGGCGGCAGCGGCGGCTCCTGCGGTTCAGCCGGAGGTGGCGGCGGGTCTGGGATGCTCGGCTGTGGGAGCAGGCAGAAGAGGAGGAGGAGGAGGCAGCGCTGGTGTGCTCCGTCCATGGCGAGTGGCAGAGAGGCTGTGCTGCGGTTTGTGCTCCGCCGCAGCCCCTGGGTTATCGGCGCGTCCTGAGACATGGCCTTCCCCTTTTCCCTGGTTACAGTGGCTGATAGCGAGCCGGCAGGGACACCTCGCTCCTCCAGACAGAGGGGCAGGCGGGGACGGGAGGTCACGTTGTCCCTCTTGCTAGCAGAGGGATGCCATCAACTGGGGCATGGGGCTGCTGTGGAGGGGAAGGGGTCAGTGCCTCCTGCTCGTCCTCAGCATCCTGCTCCATCATTTGAAAAGACTTCCCAGTGAATGGAAGCTGGTGGCCTTCAGGTCTTGCTGGAGAAGGACCACCAAGCCCCCCACTTGTCCTCAGCACGCCTAGAAGTCTGCAGGGCACAGGTTCATTGGGGGTATAGACACGATGGCAGGGCAGGAGGTGGTGGGGCATTGTCGCCTCTCAGCACATCAGAGAGCACACATGCTGTTGTAGGGCTGAAACTCTGGAGACGGTCTCCCTGGAGGGCTTGTTCTCCCTCCCCACACTGCAGTGTCTGGGCAACGATGGTGGATGACAGAGCTGGGTTGGATGGAAACCAAAGCCTGCTTTCCCCTCCTTCCCCAGGTCAGGCGTTGTGGGAGAAACTTGGTCTCTGTGCTGTGCTACTAACAATTAATTAGTAACAGCTAGCCATAGCAATTAATGCTCATGTTCCAGAGGGTTTGGATTCATATACCAAGGATGAGGCAGGGGCCAGGCTCACCGTGGTGTGATAATCATGTTCCCAGACGTGCTGGGCAACATGTCCTGAGCACCCAGCCCATGGGACCCTACTCCCCTCCATCCTGCCTCTCACACCAGAGAGCATCAGGCTTTTCCTGCACTTCCCCCTCCCCGGTGGAGCCTGCTGAAGGCTGGGCAGAGAGGAGTTAACTCCAAACCCAACCTCAGGGAGAAGAGAAAAAAACACCCAACAGAGATCAATGGACCAGCAGCAAGAGCAGAGGAGGGGGGGAAAAGGGGGAGACAGAGAGAAGGAAGGAGCTCCAGCAGGAGAGACACGCGTGCAGGAGCCGGGAGAAGAGAGCAGAGCCGGCGGCGGGCAGGGGGAGGCAGCGCAGCAGCGGGCGCTGCCGGGGCAAACTCTGCATCCTCCCCGCCGCCGCTGCCTGGGCTGGACAGGAGCTTCCCCCAGCGAGCTGCGGAGCTGCAGGCCCTTCCTCTCAGAGGTGAGTGCCAGCTGCCCAAAACGAGAGGTGACCTCGGGCTCCCTGAGCGGGGACAGCACGCAAGGTGCGTGCCCAGAGGGAGGTCGGGGTCCTCTGTAAGGAGACAGCATGGGGCTGGCTGGAGGAGACAGGTAGTTACCAGCAGGACAGGGGGGACTGCAGAGCCAGAGAGGTAGGGCAGATATTTTCGTGTGATGGAGAAGTAGCTGGGAAGGAGAAGTGCTGGGAGCCGAGCAATGGGAGAGCACGGGGTGAAGGAGCCTGTGTGGTTCGAAACAGAGTTAACTGCATGTCAACAGTGCCAGATAATGGTGTCTTTCCCTCTTGGTTGCTGCTCAGCCGAGGACAATTTGTTCTAATGATAGCACAACATGGCTCGCTAAGAGATAGGCTCTTGGAGCTCTCCACCTGAGCATGGTATTAGAGCTGGAGGAAGTTTTGCAGCAAACC
The DNA here is from genome assembly GCA_039877255.1 of Loriculus beryllinus. Lineage (NCBI taxonomy): Eukaryota > Metazoa > Chordata > Aves > Psittaciformes > Psittacidae > Loriculus > Loriculus beryllinus. Next base: position 10,546 of record JBCJKH010051473.1, read on the forward strand.
ACAGTATCTTGAGCTGCAGTAATTGTTCATCAGCGCTGTTGATTGTCGCTCCTTCACAATGATCATCACATTGTGTTTCAAGCAGCTCCAGGGTCTCCCTTCCCAACCCCATCCTCTCCTAGCTGCCACCATCCGACCTGAGACCACCCCTCAGCATCAGGAAAAGGCGCCTTTATCTGCCTCTCCTCTGTGGAGCACAACTGAAGTGCAGGGAATGAGGAGCAGCCAGCTCCAGGGTGGGGGTGGTCCCAGTTTAAGGAGCTTCTTTGGGGTTGGGAATGTGATGGGGTGCTGCTGCTGCAGGGTGTCATACAGGCATCAGGTCCCTGCTGCTGGAGGTGATGCAGCCCTGGGATGAGTGTGCCAGGACCATTCACTGCCCACAGCAGCCTCCTTCCCCATGGCATGTGGAACAGCAGCAGCAGGGATTCAGACTTGCCAAAGCAAACGATCCCGAAAGGTTTAGCAGCTTTGGGATTACAGGACAAATGTAGTGGAGGCCAGGCAGTAGGGCAGGGGGTCCTTCAGGAGGCTGGGAGCAAGGAGATGCTGTGATGAGGACGTCTGGGGAGGAGAAATGGACTTCAGCTCCACTCAAGCCAGGCAGACATGGGCTGACTGATCCCAACAGCATCCTACTGGAGACATCACGAGGATCTTGATGTCATAATTTAACCAGCCGATTGGGATTGGCATCTCTGGGAGAAATGTGGACTTCAGACAAAGGCTGGGATCAGGCTCCTTAGAGCCACAGCTCTGGTGGCCACTGTGGTCAACAATGACCAGCACCCACATGCTTATAGCCGTGTATAGGTGCTGTGTCTCCCTTTTTCTTGCACAGGTCAGATGGGCAGATGCCAGGGGGATGGAACGCCTCTTCCAACAATCCAGAGCTGCGAGCAGCTGGGATTATTGTACCCGTCATCTTCTCCCTCATCTTCCTCCTGGGTACCGTGGGGAACGGGCTGGTGCTGGCCGTGCTGCTGCGGAACGGCCAAGTCATTAACACCACCAACCTCTTCATCCTTAACCTGGCCATGGCTGACCTGTGCTTCATCATCTGCTGCGTCCCTTTCCAGGCCACCATTTACACCCTGGATGGGTGGCTTTTTGGGGCCTTTGCCTGCAAGGCTGTGCATTTCCTGATCTACCTCACCATGTACGCCAGCAGCTTCACCCTGGCTGCTGTCTCCATTGACAGGTAAGTGCCCCCTTCCCTGTGAATCCCTCAGCTCAGGGACAATGTGTTTGCCACCCCTGAGCTAAAGGGTGGGAGGAAGGACAGTCCTTACCCTGTTGAATGTCCTGCAAAAAGCACATAGGGTCTCCCCAAGAGGCAGGGCCAGCAGAGCCAGCATCCCCAGCTCCCCATGTCCTCTCTCAGCACCAAGCCAGCCTCTTGGCTTGGTTACCCAGCTCTCACTTATGAAGAAGTGCAGGCACATACTTAGGTTTAGTGTCCACTATGTAAAACCAAAATAGCAAAAGCCCCAGGGCAGCAGCACACCACAGGGGAAACAAGGAGGCTCTGGGTCCTGCTCCTGTCCTTCTCTTCCCTGGGTCAAGAGGCACACTGTGTGACCTTCCCAAGCCAGCACAGCAGAGCGCATGATGGAGATCCCAGACCTGCTGTTGGGATGACCCTGATCTCTATTCACCTACCAAGAGGCAGGGAGAGGGGAAGATGGGTAGAGATGCATAGCTCCACAGGGCAGGAGCAACACCTCATCTCACCCTTGTTGTATTTGTGCCACTCCTTCTCCTTCCCCCCCTCGGCAGGTACCTGGCCATTCGCTACCCACTCAAGTCCCGGGATCTCCGCACCTCCCAAAATGCAGGGGTGGCCATTGTAGCAATCTGGTCACTGTCGCTGCTCTTTGCGGGGCCTTACCTCAGTTACTACCAGATTGTCCATTACCATGGGGTGCCCATCTGTGTCCCCATCTGGGAGGACCAGCGCCGGAAGATTCTGGACATCCTCACGTTTGTCTTTGGATACCTTCTGCCTGTGACCGTTGTGAGCCTGGCATACGCCAGAACCATCAAGTTCCTGTGGACCTCCGTAGATCCCATAGAAAGGATCTCAGATTCCCGGAAGGCCAAGCGTAAGGTCACCAAGATGATTGTGGCTGTGGCCATCCTGTTCTGCCTCTGCTGGCTGCCCCACCACCTGGTCATCCTGTGCTTCTGGTTTGGCCACTTCCCCTTCAACCGAGCCACTTACGTTTGCCGCCTGGCTTCCCACTGCCTTTCCTATGCCAACTCCTGCCTCAACCCCATCGTCTATGCCCTCATCTCCAAGCATTTCCGCAAGCGTTTCAAGCAGGTCTTCACCTGCCTCTTCCTCCAGAACAAGACCAGGAAGAAGAAGAAGAGATCTGGAAAGAAAGTCCATGTGGTCAATGCAGGCAAAGGTTTCACCAACAGCACCAGAGGTTTCTATAGAGCCAACAATGAAGTGGCCCAGGTCCCAGAGGAGAACACCAGGAAGAGGGACCCTGAAGGTGCTGGTCCTGTCAGAGCATGGACTCACCAGCTGCAAGATGCTACATTCTCTGCTCAGAAGGAGCTACTGGAGGAGGAAAGCTTGGCAACAGCTGCCCATCCCCTAGCTATGACCCCCAGGAGGAGCTCAGGAGTTCCTGACTGTTCACTGCAGATGAACAAAGTGAAGAAACCTGTTTTCCAGCCAGTGAGTAGCCACTCCATCCTCAAACAGGCAGAGGAGAATGCATGAGACAGAGCCACCGAAAGATCCTGTGGTGATGGTTAACCTGTTGTCCCTACTCACCTTCGCTCACAGGCCCACCACACATAGGAATGGTATAATCCACATGTACAGAGGCAGAAGGGAGAAACATGTTAGTGTGGCACCTGGGTGGCATTCCTGCAACAGGTTTTAAGGCCTCCGTTCCCCAACTTCCTAACTTGCTAATTTTGTGCAGCACCTTGGAACTCTAAGAGGGAGGCAACCAAAATGAAAACATCCTGGTAGGAAATCCAGGCTGTTAAAGGCACATCAGAGCATGGGTGGAAAGGGTAGAGATAGTGCACAGGGATCTGAGTGTGAATAGGGTAGCTGCCAGCCTCTATCCTGGCAGCTCCAAGCAGTGACACGCTGTCCCCTGCCCACATGCCCTTCTTTTCCCATGGGCAACCCTTGTCCACCTCCATCCCATTCCCTAGTCCCTGCATCCAGATCAAAGGACCTTTGCCACACTGGCTGATGTACAAGGAAGTCAGCCATCTGTGCCAACAGCTCAGTGATGCAAACTCTGCAGCAGTCATTAGTCATACTCAAATGCTTTATGCCACAGCAGGTGAAGGATGACAAGGCTTTGCTGACACCTCTGTGTGCCTCCCCTTTGCACATGTGACTTCTCTGAAGTTCAAGACCATCTGTCCAGCCTCTTCTCTCCACCCTGCCCCACCAGAAATACTCGCTGGAGGACGCTTCTGTCCCCTGGAGCTCTGTCCCACATGGTTTTAGCTCTTGCAAGCCGATCCTGCAGGACACTGTCCCAGTTCACAGTGCTGCTTGCAGTTCAGATGTACTTCCTTCCTAAACAAACCAAGTAACTCCCCCTTTCCCCACATTGCTCCATCTGATCTCCCCTTCTGCTTACTTTGTTTGCTTTTTGCAGGTTCCTGAGGGATTGCTGCCTCCGCTTTGATCTTTGCTTGCTACTCGGAGCTTCATCCCTTCCTTCTGGGGCTGAAGGACCTGTTGCTCTCTGAGCAGTGAGGTTATTCAGTGATGTTAGCCCTATGTGTGTGGCCAGACAACTTTTGTCCATGTGATGCTGACGACTGTGAGAGAAACAATGGCTGTCACCAAAGCAGAAGGTAGTGGCCAGGCTGCAAAAAGAGCTGTGGAGCCAGGGGACAGTTGTGGTGAGGCAAAGGAGAAAGAAACAGGCCCATAACACCCACGTGTACTTAGTTCATGTCTCATTAGTGCCCTTTCTATCTGAAGGTGCTGGAGTTTCTCCCCTGCTTGACTTAATAAACCCTGGTAATTTCCTTCTCCTGCCACATTTGCTGTGTGCTGGATACAATCTCTGCCTGGCATGGGGCACTGCAGGTTGGGTTCTGTGTGGTGGAGGCTGTGTGAGCTGTCTGACTGCAGTCTGGTGGTCTCACAGGGCAGCATTTGTTTTGCTTGACTTTGCAGGTGCTACATAAGTGTACAGAAAAAAAGGTGAGGAGTTTAATATCTATGTCTTAAAAACATACGAGAAAGCGTTCAAGAAAAAGTCATACAAGAGGAAGACAGCAGCAGAAAGAGGGGAAAGGATGGATGGTGAGATGATGGAGTGGGGGTAACATAAATGAGAAATGTGTGGGGCTGGGAGGAGTCATCCAGAGGGACAGAAAGCAGAGGTGGCAAGGCAGGGCAAAGCGAGGGGTTAGAAGCAGAAGGCAGAAAGGAGGACAAAAGGGCATGAGGGAGGTGGGAAGCAACGTGCTGGCAGAGCACTTGAGTTTTGGCAGAAGCCTTCTATTCACTCCCTGTTGTCATTCTGCTCCAGAGCTGGGGTGAGCATCACTTGGCTGTGATGGACCAGTCCCAAGGCAGCATTTCTCTGCATCATCAGGCTGCCAGAGAAGGCAGAAAAGCACCACCCAAGCAAGGCCTTTGATCAGTGTAGCGAGGGAGCTGGTGGGATTTGCACTGCTGCAATGCTGATGTCCAGGCATGAGGCTGCATTCACGCACCTCCCATTTGGTCATTTTGTCATGACATGAGTGGTGAGGGAAGGGCAACCAAGTAGGGTATTCGGCTTCCTCAGTGTGTCAAGCCTATGTGCCACAGGTCACTGCAGCCACCTCTGTGGGACGAAACAGCTTCGCCATGGTGTGATGCCGCTTGGCTTGAGGGTGCAAGCAGGACAGATCCTGCCTTGTTTGAGCCTCAGTCCTGTGGCCTGAGAGCTTTTTGATGACATTGTAGGACAAGACCAGGAAGAAATCCTAGAAAGGGGACAAAGATCACCTGAGAGACAATGAGGGACAAAAAGAACTGCTTTCGTTGGACCTGGTTCCAAGGGAACAGCCCATGGAAGGTCATCCATGGTGAGAGGTGAGGGAGATATCTGTTAGCATGACAATTTCTGACCGTGTCTCAGGGGCTTTGCTTTCTTATGGGAGAGGCCAGGACCATCAGGCCCACACCTCACCCCCACCGAGACGGGTTTCTGTTGGCAGTGAACGGGATGAGCTTACTCACACAGACCCATTACACTGAGCCCAAGCCCCACAGAGCTCCTCAGACACCTCCTCCACAATCCTGCAGCAGCTCTGAGATGCCTCAGCCACAAATCATCAGGCCTGCCACTATTCCGCATCAATATTTACAGGAGACTTTACATGACTGCAAAAGCCCTCTTTTTCCTTAATTACATATGGCATTTAATTAGTGCTGTGTGGCTCTTGAGTGTGAATTCTTCATGCGGAGGCAGATCTGCATTCATAATGCCCTGAACATCAGGCAGTAAGGAGCTCACGGAGCTGTGATACGCATGAGCAGAACCATGAGCCCCCTTATTTCTCTTCTCTTTCCATCCCCTGCTCCTGATTGTGTAATCTTCCCTTATTGCTTTGTCCTTCTCACTCCTAAAATTCCCAGGCGACGTGGTATTTCTAATCTTTGCTGAAGCTGCTGCACGCCTCGCTAGAGCTCAGCAATAAGGACACCCCTTTCCCATGCAGAGGCCAGCCAAAGTGCTGCACTGGGAATGATCTTTCTTTTCCATTCAAGTGATCGATGTTGCTCTCTGGACTCCCTCACCTCCTATCCTTGTTTCTGAGGGTAGATTTAGATGAGACGTTAGGCAGAAGCTCTTCCCTGTGAAGGTGCTGAGGCCCTGGCTCAGGTTGCCCAGAGAAGCTGTGGCTGCCCCATCCCTGGCAGTGTTCAAGGCCAGGTTGGACGGGGCTTGGAGCAACC
>JBCJKH010051474.1:0-10096 GCA_039877255.1 Loriculus beryllinus
GGTAGTCTGAAGTTTGCAAGAGTATAGAAGCAAGACATCATATCTCTGTTTATGCTGAAAGAGTCCTGCATGAGCTGCTCTTACATTAATAAGCTTATCCAGGTTCTCCAAGTAAGGTTAGGTGGATTCTGACAGTACCTCTGAAATGAGCTGTAAGTTTCTTATTTGGAGTGGTAAGAACTCACTGGTGTCTTATGTCAGTGAGATGCACTAAGTACTGCCTGGAGAGTGGGAGCAGATTCCTAGAATGGATTTTTGTAAGGTTGGAGGCTGGGCAACAGTAGTTTGCTATTATGGGCTGTGGAACTTCACCGTCCATCAGTATGTGGGGCAGTGAAAAGGTTTGGGAACTAATAATGCCTATCAGAAGTTTCACCAGTGCCAGGAAGAAAGGAATTGAAGTCTGGTTTACTGCACCGCTTCTCTCAAAGTATGTTTTGTTTCAGTGTGCATCAGTACTTCAGGACCACTGTTGTGCCAAACAGATAAGCAGTTTCTTATTGTGGACAAGACTGGTGCTTGAAATGCTGTGTGTAGTGATAATTGTTAATTTTTTAGTGACTGGGCCACTTGACAACTTGTAAAATTTTTCAGTTTCCAAATTAGCACAGTGAGCCAGTCTAGGATAGCTTAATGGATACGTGAAGGGAGACAAACTCCTTGTTGTTGCTCCTTCTTTTTGCATTTAGATCCATCTAAACAAAGTAGTGATATAATGTTAGGTTTGATTATGAATCATATGATGTTATAATATTTTTAAGTTCAAGCAGAGACAGTGATTAGCAGCCAGCAGATGCAGCAGTTTGTACAGCAGAGGACCACATAGATGATCAAGGGATAGGAGCATTTGACATGAGGAAGACCTGGGATTGCCTAGAGAAGAGAAGGCTCAAGGGGATATTATCGATGTGTGTAAATACCTGATGTGAAGGTAAAAAAAAAGACAGACTCTTCTCAGTAGTGCTAGAACAGTGTGCACAAATAGAAGTACAGGAAAATCCATTTTCACATAAGGAAAAAACTTTTCACTGTGAGGGTGGTAAAAGACTGGCAGAAGTTGCCCAGACAGGTTGCTGAGCCTCCATTCTTGGAGATATTCAAAACCCAGCCCTGAGTTATGTGCTGTAGTTGGCTTGGCTTTGAGTGGAACAGCAGCTGACTTGACAAAATCTAGAGGTGGCTTCCAATCTCAAATGATTTGTAATTCTGTTTCCTATCAAAGACAAGGTTTTTGGTGTGTGATTCAGTACTAACTGAAGCCAACTGGTGAAGATGGTTCAGTTCAAGCAAAAAGTAAACAATATTAGTGGAGATAAAAAGTGAGATGAGATCTAGAACTTGATCTGGAAGAAGGTCAAAGGTACCAATACAATCAACTGAACAGCTCTAAAAAGGCACATGCAAAAAGATCTAGAAACAGATATCACAGGAGATGCCAAAGGGGATTTGTAAGGCAGGGAACAGAATACGCCTTCCCATATTTAAGGATTAATTGGGTATAGGAGAGATGCAAAGAGCACTTAAAGAGAAAGAGGACACTGCATGCCTTGCATTGTTAGCTCTGCAGAACAAAAGCTTGGAGGAGATAGTATTTTTTATAAAATACTGAGAGCAAAAGCTGGGAGCTGGTAAGAGCAGACTAAGTTAGGGGTCAGTGCTGGCACAGGAATGAGTGGGTTTGAATTAATCATGACAAAAATGGCCTGAAAATAAGGAGATTTTTAATCTGCAGAGCAGCCTTCGTGAGAGTGACTGGCATAAGTGACCAAAGGAATTTTAAGATAGAATTGGTAAATTTGAGAAACAGATCCTATGATGCCTTTTACTATGAAAGAGGGAAGCATTCTCCCTGGCCCAGGAGGTCACTTTTAGTCCTAGCCTCCTACTTCTTGGGTCACTGGGTGTGTTTCTTCAGAAATCTGGGATTTGCAGTCTGTTCCAAACTGATGGTCTCTTGCTACCGTCTGTCACCTGCATCAGAACTCAATTGTATCTTACTTTGTGAGACATAGAATGTGTGATTTGAAAGTTAATGCAGTATTTGTTCAGTGTATTTGCATTTTTGTGCTTGATGCTAGTGGAAGATACAGCCCTAGATTCCTCCTCTGTGGGCTATGATTCACCTTCATTATAAATATTTCACATCAGCCTCATGCTTAATGATGCTGTTGGAAGGGGGAACATCTGGATTCTTCTGCCAGGTGATATAGCTGGATCTTACAAGTTGTATGCATTGCTTTTACTATCTCTATTAAAAATTAAAACAGGGAAAAATATGCCTAAATTCTTCTGAACATCCAATCTTTAAATTACTATATTATTGTGTAATTCCCACTACTGTGATATTTGAGTAATGCCCTACAATATTCAAGTGTGCTTAGAAGAAATGATGTACTGAAGAGATAAAGGTTTATTCAAGGTTATACAAAAAGTCTGAGGTGAAAGAAAGCCTGAATATGTCTCTAAGCATGTCTGTCTTGTGCTTTGTCAACTAGGCTGTTGGAAAGGGTGCCGTCTTCCTGGAAAGTATGGTATTTTAACCTCAGTCACCAGTCATTTGATTGTTTTTATGGAATCATCATAATTTTTATATTTCTCAGTTACAGAACAGGTCATTCCTTTTGATACTTTTGCATATCCAGGAGACATGGATTCCTGTCTAACTGCACCTCTCCTTCATATCTATCCCTTCTTCCTTTATTCAAATACTATGCTATGAACAGCATGATATCTGTCATTGACATATTTACATGTGCTGTCTGCAGTGTTTTGTCTTCCCTTGGTATTTCTGTGGACATTTGGATCAGTGACTACACTGTATATGTTCACAGAATGTATGTATTCACAGAAATGGAGAGCACATAGGTAATGAAGGCTTTGGTGCTAGCCTGTTGGGCAAATTCTGACTAACAGCATCACTTCTTTGGATGGATATTTGTGGGAAGAATTATTCTGAGAAATCCTTATCCGTATTGATACCAGAATTACTTTGTGAAACGACTACAGGCTAAGATAAAACTGGCACATCAAGAAAGCTAGAATATCTTCTGCACTTTCCAAGATCCCATTTTATGTTGTTCAAAACTCTTGAAATACATGAACGTATAGTTACTCGTGTCTAACCGTGTCTAAACATGTCATTAAGAAGCACTAAAAATTTGCTGCTGATGATCTTATTTTCTGGAATTTCATGTAGTTAAACTGTGAATGACCTAGACCTTTCCCTTCATGCTCTAAGAGTGATGTTAATTTTATGTGGTAGAGACTGAATACCAGGGCAAAGCACTTTGCTTGGGGTGTTGAGAACCACTGGAGATATTCAGCTCATTACAGCTGTGATGGTGTAGCTCAGGGGATGGTAAAAAGACAGTGGTGGTTTTATTATGTTAGCATTAGTTTGCTGGTGCATTCTGCTGATAGGTGTAGTTCAAATCCTTTAATGCAAAACAAAGTCTTTTAAACCCTGCTCTTTCAGCAATTCATTTAACAAGGAGAAGTGCTTTGAAATTAGTCCTTGGATATCGTGTCTTCAATTTACATCCTCAGTGCAGTTAGCACTTAATATATCCCTTTCAGAAGCAGATTGTCACTGCGAAGTGTCTGTACACAGTCTGTCTAATTCATCCACAGAGGTCCCACTGCATTTCAATTGTGTCTTTTCTATTGCTTTTAGGAGCAAAGCTTGGGTTGCTGCACATTCTTGCCACCTTTTTCCACTTCACTGAAATCATTCACTTGATTTAAAAAACCCTACACAACTAAATTGATTCAGTAAATCCCTTTTTCATGTACAGTAAGTGGTTTGGTGTAAGGCACAAAAATCTTTCTACTTTTACACTTCCTTTCATTTCATACAATTGTCCTTAGAAAAGTAAGTCTATAAATGATAAAAAAAGAACCCAACAAAGTGGAGCCAACTTAGAAGGAAAAAGTTTTAACTAGCTTTTTTGTCAAGCTTCAAACAATGCTTTCTCTGATTCTGACTTTCTCTTTCTGACCAATGCCTGTTTACAGTCACTCGTCATTAACTATATGTATTTATCAGGGTTTGCAGCCGTCGCTGGCCTATTTGATACTTCTCTTTTTAAACAAAAACACCCTCAGAAATTGATAGGTAGCCAAAATGATATTCATAAAAAATTTAAGAAAGAGCTCTCAGTGTTAGAAAAAAAATTTTTTTTGAAGGAGCTGAAAAGAAAAAGGTCTTGGAATTACAAGCAGTTAGACTTGGGGTTTTGCGTAATGACTCCTGGTATCCCACTGTGAGAAGACTTTCCCCAGCTTCTCGTCTGCATTCTTCCTCGTTCCCTGCGGGAGAATGAGTTGGATTTGTCTGCCATATTCACAGCAATCGAGGTGATCCAGGTTGAAAGAAAATCAATAAGATGTGTCCATTTATGCCTCACAAAGGAAGAAAGGTCTAAAGAACAGACATGGGACGTGATTCAAGCACTAGAGACTTAATAAGACTTCTACTTGTGTTTGAAGGGAATGGTAATTTATATTTTACTTTGAACTTTTTTTTATGCTTCATAACTATTGGGATTCGGGCTGACATGGGAAGCAAGGAAAAGAAGGTTTGATGCTGTCTTAGAAGACCTAACCCATTTGGGAAGGCCATGCTCAAAAGTTCAAAAAATTTTGTTTTAGAAAAGATTAAAGAGACATCATATCATCGTACTGATTTATCGCTATTGATAAAACTGGTTTAAAGTATTTTGGATTGGGGTACAATAAAAAAAAGTCTTTCTTCGAGAACAGCTGCAAGTTTCTCATTATTGGCTGTCTTTTCTGTGTGTTTGATATCATTTTGCTTAGAAATAGAGGAGCAGTCATAATAGGTACCCTGGTGCCACTTGAAGCTTTGTCAGGGCAGCTCCCCAAAAGTGGTTGTTTTTCTGCTTGATGGTCTGTCATGTTAGCCACCAGGGTCCTGCTGTCCCAAGGGTATGCTCTGTCAGACCTCGGCAAAAATGCTGTCTCTGCTTTTACGTACATTGTTTTTTTCAAGCCAGACTTGTGGTGTACTTTTGCAAGTGAGACGTAAGCATCCTCTTATTCAGCAGGAATTAGGACCTGTGGGAGTTTCAGAAACAAACCCCAAAAAACTTAAAATAAAATAAACCAAGACAGGCTTCAGGCATGGGTCTACTTACTGCAGTCGGTTTGTTGTAAAAGACAAAAATGAAAGCTGCCCTTCTTACCAATGGAGTAAATGGCCTCAAAAATTATGTTTCAGCAAGGCGTGAAATAAAAGCTTGCTGATCAATGAAGTAATATGATAGCATAGTGGGAAGGGAAATATTCTTTCTTTTGCTTCTTTTCCAAATACTTTGGCTATACATTCCCATCAAAACTGTAAGGCTGACTCTAAGCAGACGCCAGATGAAATATCTGAAATAGAGATAGTATACCCGAGAAAAGCAAATTAATATTCTGAAATCAGACTGTTCTCGCTAAGTAGCTCTTTAAGAAAGTTTCAATTATAAGAGATGTTTCCAAGAAGAAAACTGTGCTTAGTGCTTTATGCAGGATGAAGTTAAAGGTATAAAGAGGATAGAGACAGATTTAGAGCCCCCTTTAAAGTTATGCAGAGGTTTGTCATTATTAAAACTACAATTTGTTCCAAGTCATTCCTTTTCATTGAATCTTTGGCAGATGTTTTGCAGTTTCATCCAACTTTGAGTCTTTTCAAAATAAATTGCAAAGTGAGTTTGAGAAGCATTCAGACTATTAATGGAGTGGGTTTTTTTTTCTTTTAAGGCTTAATTGGTATCAAACAAGATTTTAGTGAACACAGCCAAGTGTGCCCATTGCATTGTTAAATGAGCAAAGCTAGCATTTAACTGAGATTGACTTACACCACTGTCCTTCACTTTCCAGAACTGTACTTAAGTGGGGTGAGATCAGAATATCAAAGCAGCCCATGAAATGAGCAGTCACAGAGGTTATTTTTAAGCTTTCCTTCATACGTTTTTCAACACCATGCTGTTGTGGAATAACCACTATTAAAGCCATTAATAAAAAAGTAGAGGTGTTAACAAAGCAATTGTGCAACTGTGAATGCGAATCAACAGGGACCAGGCTATATTGCCTGGAAAGGAAAGGTAAAAATATATTCCAGCAAATTGGAAAGGGATTGGGTGTACCAGCTGACCAGCCTGCCACACAGAAGTGAGATGTTGCAGTTTATAGGCAGCCCTTTTGCCCTAAAGGATGAGCGATGTGGTTTAGTGTCTTGTTTATATAACAAAGGAGGTGCAAAATCAGCTTTGCATATAGGGGAATACACAAATCTGCAACTGAACCCTGCCAGAATTTGCCAGCAAACACCATATCTGGCAGAGGGATTTAATGGCCATTTAGGGCTGGTAAGCTGATATTCTCCAATGGCTGATGCCTCTTTGGCTTATACCAAACTAATGTAACTGTCCTGCTTCTCCAGAAAGTCCCACCAGAGAGAACCTTGTTTCTTGGCACCCTGTCCTACACTGCCTTTCATTTCCTAGGGGATGAAGTGGATTCCTCTCATACAAAGCTATCATGAAAGTAAGTGGGAGTCTAGGGCAATTTCTGTTGTAGCTGTTTCTGTTCAGCCCTTTCCAGAGCTCTTGGCGAAAGTGTTGTGGAGTTGTTAGACCACCCTCGTGACCGCTGCTTTTCACCCTTCCTCTTGAAGCTGTACTCAGTTTCCATATAGCTACTCTTTGAAAAGAGTTTCCTAACTTGTAGTTTAAATATGTTACTGATGATACAGGGTCTGCAAACTCTCCGCTTCTGTAAGCTATTAAGAGGTAAACAAAATCTCAGCAGTCCCACCTGTGAGATGTGCAGACATTTTTTACTGTGTGTATCACAGAGAGGAGAGGAGGATTCCTGAAGTAGTGCCAAGGAGTTTTGCTTCATAGAGGGGTATGATACTGCCATTTCAGCATCAATACTTTGGTCAAAGCTGGGAGTCTGGAAGCCCCAGTATAGCTTTATGAACAGAGTTAAGTGCATCATTTCTGGGTATTTCATTTTTTGTCAATACTATGAAAAGGAAAGAAACAGTAGTACTGGGAAAGGACAAAGAGATCTGTGCTACAGCAAGGACACTAGCCAGGCTGGTGATTTACTTGGAAAAGGAAAAACACCTTCCCTCATCTGCACACAGCCACTGTAAAGAGCTGGCCAACAGTGGTCTTGGCACCCAGGGATGCGCTGCATTTTCTACCAAATGGCTCTCCTTCCCAAAAGCAATTTATCACAGGCAGTGAGGTAGGTTGGACAAAACCACTGTTCCAGCTCCTTCCTGGGTGAGCTGCCAGCCCTGTCTGTGTGCATACAGGCCCGTAAGGCGAAGCGGAAACGCAGGGTGTCTTCAGCTGCCCCTGAAGAGATGTCACAAATGTCTGTAGAGCATCAGATGTCTTGGTGTGATGCAGGGTTTGCCATGCTGAGGTCCTGGTCTACAGGCAGAGCTCCCCACTGCCACCACCAACACAAAAAGGAAGAATGTTCAAAAAAGAGTGCATATTTAGGAAAAGCAGGTTTGTTCACCGCTCAGGTGGTCTCAGCTGCCACTGAAAACTTGGTCCAGTTCCCAGAGGAAAACATTATGTCTCCGTGGAATATTCACCCAGGAAGGCCGTTGTAGGACTATGTATTGATGGTGATTCCTGACTGTTTTGTTAAATCTAGGGAAAATTCTGAACAAAGATTAAATGGTTTGGTTTCAGTGATGTATTTATTTGGTGCTCAAAAGTGTTCAAAAACTTTACTGAAAGGTGATAAAAAAATAAACCCCACACCCTGAATCCCCAAGCTGGAAGTGAGTGAGTTCAGTTCTCCTTTACAGGAGAGCTGTGAGAATTATTCTTCTTTATTAAAAAGAAACTCTTATTGGAATGCAAATTTTGATTTTGATTATCTGTCACGGCCTGCTTTGAAGTTTTTCAGACAAAAATAAATATCACCATAACAGAGAGGATTATAGTAGTCTTGTTTAGAATCATCTGACTAAGAGTGACGTCTAATCTCAGAATATATAAGGTTTTGAGGCCACAGAGACTTTGAAAGAGCTTGACTCTCTTCTGTTTTGTGAATTTTCTATAAATGGTTTAATAAGGTTTTTAGTTCAGCTCCAAAAAAAACAAGGACTAAAACATTTCCATCAACCATATTGTTGAAGAAATAAAATAGACACATAATTCAATTTAAATAAAGCTGTAGCTAGGTTATATCATCTTTATCTCAGTAAAAAGTATTTTCTTTTACAATCCTAAATAAATAAATAAATAAACATCTGTGACTCGGGCTTCGAAGGCTTTGCTTGGATAAATCAGGTTTTGGCAGCTCTGTAATTCATGAAACAATACCTCTAGCTTTACCAGAATGGAAGTGGGATGTTTCAAGCCTTATGATTCTGTTCAATTCTGGAGCGTTAATGGGGCTATTTGTAAAGAAAGAAATATAATGAGTTATCACAAAACGCAGCAAGAACTCTAGAAAGGGGCAGCCTCCCATCCATCACCCATTCTACCGTATTCACAAAAGAACAGGGCAAGAAATCTTGTGAGGACAGTGGGGAATTTTGCTTTTACTTTAACCTGACTTTCACAAATTGTGATGGGCCTGGAACATCATTTTCTTTACAAAATGACCCCAACCCAGTCCTAAATTTAAAGTGGGAAAGTGTGTGACAGATTTTTTTTCTGCCTTCCTCTACTTCCTGCTTTGAGAAGACATTATCTTAATTAAGATTTATTCATGAAAATAGAAGTATTATTTTTATCTGATAGAGAGGCTAATTCAGGATGCTGACATTGCCGTATTTCTGTGGCATCTTCTGAAAGGGCTATAATAAAGTTGCCTGTCGTTTCTGTTCTCCTCTGTTTTGGAGGTTTATGACTAAGCTTTGAAAAGTTCTTGTGGGTTCACACTTTGACACATGAATTGGGAACCTGAGAGCAATTTTATTTTGAACATTAAAAAAAAAAGAAAGGCAAACCCACATTGAGCTGGGTTGGGTTTTTTTATTTGGTCTTTTTTTTGTTTGTTTGTTTGGTTGGGGTTTTTTTGTTTGTTTGGTTGGGGTTTTTTTGTTTGTTTGGTTGGGGTTTTTTTGTTTGTTTTGTTTATTTTTGGTGTGTGTGTGTGTTCATTTTTTGTTTGTATTTTAAGTTGTAAAAGCACAAGCAGAACTGGAGTTTTAACTGGTGTGTGGTCTGATGTAGCTATAGTCCTGTCTTCTCTTATCACACTTGAAATCCCTAATGAAGCCTGAAACAAGTTTTCAGTGAATATGGTTTTTAAGAAGGACTAAAGGTTTTGCCCCAAAGATAATGAGATAATTAATGTATTTCATAGTGTAGTTCAGAGACAGTGAGTAATGAAATGAAACATGCATATCAAAACAAAGGGCACAGCAGGAAATAGTCTAAAGTACATGATAATCAATTTTCATATTATAAGCTTTTACATCTCTCCTTCCATATACCCCATTATAACAGGGCCTGTTGCTTATTAAAAAAGAAATTGAGATGTCACTGACTGTAGAGGATCAGATCCCCAGGCAGAATAAAACAGCCTATAGCTGTGTTGAAGTCATTCACGCCAGCTGGGGATCTGACTTGGGATCCATTGGGTGTGATAGATCAGCTGTAATATGTAGTCCAAGAGTCTCATTATTAAAACTTTCTGTATTAAAACTTTCAGCTTTCAAGCTGAAAGACAAAGGGAGGCTTTTTGGAGCTTCACAGTGTAGAAACAAGAATTGTGCATACTAACAGTAGAAGCTTCAGAAAGAGCAGAGAGAGCATCCTGCTCTCTCATGATGCTTGGGGAGTCATACTGATACTGGAGTGGGACCCCTGCAGAGGACCCTATTTAAGTACACTGCATTTCCCTTTCCATAGGGCAGTTTCCTTCAGTAGTGTATTTCCAGTAGGAGCATTTGGCTTGGTACCGTCTGGCAAAAACAGGCAAAGGAAAAAAGACCTTATAGTTCTCTCAGTTTGTCTGTGAGAGAAATTGTCTCTGTTATACTCAAGGCGATACATGAGGAAGATACTGGTTTTGAAGCTGAAGTGCTTTTCCATTTGAACATGGTAAA
>JBCJKH010051475.1:0-15267 GCA_039877255.1 Loriculus beryllinus
CCCCCCCCCCCCCCCCCCCCCCCCCCCCCCCCCCCCCCCCCCCCCCCCCCCCCCCCCCCCCCCCCCCCCCCACACAACTGTTCCTAATAATAAAACACCAGGTATGAGGGCTGCAGAAGAGACGGGGTGTCTGCAGAGCGTGCTCCGTGGAGGTGTTAAGGAAGCAGTTCAGAACATCACCTCCAATCTGCCAGTGCCCCCAGCGCAGGGCTGGATGCACAGCCATCACCTGTGCCGTGAGAGCTTGGAGAGGTGTTGGATGAGATGCCAGGAAGTGTTTGGGTGCACAGCAGTGAGAGAAGTCACCATAAGCCGTGTGGATTTTAGGAGAAATGAGCGGCAGGGTTGTCACAACCTGGGTTTGGAGCTGTCGTATTGCAGCAATAGTGTGTTGGAAATGCTTCCATTAGATAAGGTTTGTGGAGGTGGGGATTTAGGCACTGACGTAGCTGCTGTGGGTTGAATGTGGTAGGAGTCCTGTTAGTATTCCTGGTAGGTATCCCTGCCAGGAGGAAGGAGAAAGGGATGAATTCAAGACAAGGAGCAGGAGTTTAGCAGGGGCTTGGGGAAGATCAGAAGAAGAAAATACCCTGAAGCCTGATGCTATCAGGTTTTCACACCTGATCAGTACCATCCTGTGAATTTCTGTGCTCCTGTGGCTCAGCCATGCCCCTGTGTTTGTCCTTGCCCTGCAGAACACGTCCCTACCGCCTGCGCTCGGGTGGATGCCCTGCGCTCCCATGGCTATCCCAGAGAAGCTCTCCGACTAACTGTTGCCATAATCAACACCCTACGACTGCAGCAGCAAAGGCAGCTGGAGATATATAAGCACCAGAAGAAAGGTATGAGTGGAGCTATGGGAGAAGTGTCTCACGAGGTCTGGCTGGAGTGGCCCAGCTGGTGGAAAATGTCTTCTCCACCTCAAAGAGAAGTGCTGCCCCATCCAGAGCAGCAGAGATTGATGTTGGGCACTGCTGTATGGCATTACTCACACCGTAGAAAGGCAAACTGATGCATTTGGTTGCATGAGCCAAACTGTGTTGATACCCACATGCTAAGGACAGAGGGGCCCAAGTGGTGTCTTTAGGCTGCTGGAGGAGGGATGTTCATGTTCCCACTGTCGCTGTGACTTGTTGCCTATGAGGACTGCACAGGCAAGTGATGCCTGCATTACAGAGGAGCTGCTTGTCTGCAGAGCTGCAGTAACTGGCTGCGTGTGCTACGTCCACCTTGCATTTGCTGAATAAATTGTTCCAGGAGGCAAGCCCAGTGTTTCTCCTATTACAATTGGAGTTGGCAGGGAGCTGGGGTCAGTTACTGCAGTGCTCCTTGTGATCAGTGACTCCTGAACCTTGCCAGCTTGAGATCATCAAAAGATGGAGCCTTTGAGACTCACTGGGAGTCTTCATCATCTCCAGAGAGATTTCTGCTTGTGTTTCCAAAACATCCAGGCTACCATTGCAAAGGAATCCATAAGTCTGACTTTATAAACTCCATCTTGGGTCTCTGCAGTTCCCTGTGTCCTCCTGGAACAGAGAACAAACTATTGCATCTTAAGGAGCCTTAGGAGCATGTTTTATTGTTGGGTCCCTGCTCCTTCTGATGTCTGGCAGTGTACATGGTGGCTGCTCCTTGCCCTTGTGAACTACCATGCCAGAGTTGGCCCTGGAGGTCCCTAAGTCCAGGCTATGGGATAAGAAAAGGCCGCTCTGGTGTCAGAGACTCCAGTGCGTACAGAACCTGTCTTTAAATTCCTCATTCTTACAGTCTTTCTGTTCCATGTTTTGCAGAGCTGCTGCAGCGAGGAGCCACAACCATCACTAACTTGGAGGGCTGGGTAGGCCACCCTCTGAACCCCATCGGCTGCCTCTTTCTCACCCTGACCGAAGCTTGTAGATTAGAAGAGGAAAACTGCCTTGAAATTTCAGGTACCGAGCGCTCCTCCTGGCTCCTTCCTGGTGCTGCTGCTGAACTGAGCCTGGCGGGGCAGACCCTGGGGCAGGACTGGGGCTCAGGGCTCCTGGGCTCTGAGCCTCCCCTCTCTGTGCCTTTGCAGGAGCAGTGAGGACAAGAGCTGCAGTGCAGAGAGCAGGAGTTTAGCGGCCCTGAGGGTTTGCAGGCAGAGCAGAGCAGGAGAGCAGCTTAGCAGAGCTGGCCCAAGGCATGTTGGCCCGTGGGAAGGCTTCGGTGTCAGATCCTGTTGCACATCTTAGGTCTTCTGCATCTCCTAGTGAGAGCAGGAAGGAGGGTGAAGCCCACATCTCCCACAGGGAGCTTTTATCCATCATGGATGACTGAAGGCAGGCAGCAGAGAGGTGTGGGTCTTGCTTCTGAAGTTGAGAGGTTTTTCTCTCTAACCCTGCTGCATCTCTTTCCCCTCTTCCAGATGCCGGGGACTCCAAACCACCAGTGTATCAACACGTGCCCGTTGCGACCAGCAGCCAAGACAGTGGCGAGTCCTACCTGTCCCTGGCCTTAGAGGTGGCCCTGATGGGGATGGGTCAGCAGAGAGTGATGCCTGAAGGTCTCTACGCCCAGGACAAGGTGTGCCGCAACGAGGAGCAGATCATTGCCCGGCTGCAGGACCTGGAGCTGGACCCAGTGCTGGTGCAGACCCTGCGGAAGCAGTGCATCTTGCTGCTGGAAGGTGGGGGCTTTGTCCATCCTGATGGCTTCTGTGTCTTAACTGAGTATTGGTAACACCTCCAGGGTGCCCTTTCCAAAGTTTATACCTGGCTGGCCCCATCCTGGCTTCTGTAGTTGAGGCGCTGGGCCTATAGGATGGTTGCTCTGCCCCATCATCTGGCAAAGCAAGGGTTTGCTGACATCCCTGGAGCTAGACCACCTCAGAGGCACTATGGAGAAGGGTGCTAAGCACGGGGCCTTGGTTTCTGGTGGATTTTGACCTGAAAAGGTCTTTAGAAAAGGAAAGAGCAGCTCTTTGCCTTGGATCCAACTTGAGTAACGCACCAAGGAACTGCTGAGCAGATCCTCAACGTTTTGGAATGGTGCAAACCCATGACACAGATCCTGCTGTGCTAATTGTGGCTGATGGGCTCTGCTTCTGCCTAGGTGGTCCCTTCAGTGGCTTGGGAGAAGTCATCCACCGTGAGAGCGTCCCAATGCACACCTTTGCCAAATACCTGTTCTCTGCCCTGCTGCCCCACGATGCAGACCTGGCGTACAAGCTGGCTTTGCGGGCCATGAGGTTGGTGCATGTCTGATTCTGTCTCTGCTCCCTTTTTGACTCTCTCCTATGCTCTGATAGGAATCCAGGATGCGTTGCAACTGTAGAGCAGGGATGGAGTAGAGGAAGGCTTGGGGCTTGCCATCCCTAGGGTTTTGAGTGTATGGGTCCACCTGGGCACAGCAGCAGTTGAGAGACTCCTGCTCTCCATTTGAGTGACTCCTGGTTTGCAAGCCCAATCCATAGGGATTTGCATGGGTCGCTGGTCCAGCTCTCTGCCCAGCCCCTCGCCCCAGGCTGCTCCATCCTCTGCTGGAGCAGGTCCCAGGCACACAGGCTGTTATCCCAGGAGAGACAGACAGATGATTTGCCCCTGGCTCCAGGATGTCGCAGAGCACAGTCACAATCTCTTCTCCATTAAAGCCCAGCTTCATCTCTGGGCCTGGGGACACAGCCAATGCCAAGAGCTGCACCACGTCCCTCCCTGGTGTGTGACACACCGCAGACATCAGCCTGTGGACTGCAGTTTTATGGCAGGGGCTGGATGGGTCTAGAGCAGGCTGAAACTTCCCAAATGCATTAATGCTTTTGAAGGACCATCAACCCCAGAGCAAACCCTCTCCCTCCAACACGATTAAAAGTTCCAGCTCAGAGCATCATCTTTCTTGTGACATTTCCTTGATGAAATGGGCCATCTCTCCCCAAGACTTAGGGAAATTTGGCAATGCCCTTGTCCTGGGAAGAGCTGCTCAGGAGGACAGCCAGACCTAGCAAGTAGCCAAGGGCCTCTGCTGTGTCTGGGGCCATCAAACAGGAGTAGGACTGAGTGTCCATGGGGTGCACTTTGTTCCCTTGTCATCTGTTAGAGCCTGTCCCCTGCTCATAGCCAGGACTCTATGTTGGGGTGTCTCTGACCTGGCCTGGGAAGGTTGGGCTTCTGCTGCCCCATGGGTACCCCATGCCTGCAATCAAGGACAGCCGAGGTGTTTGGATGCTCTCCATGTCCAAGGGAACAAATGTGCTCCTACACACCTTGGCTGGCCATCAAGTTAGTGACACCAGCGCCAATTCAGGGGTGTAAGAGCCAACATGGTTTTGTCACCATGGCCGGCGATGTGAGACTCCTGCTCCCCTTCCTTAGGCTTCCTTCTCCCCCGGGTTTTCCAGGGCTTTTAGATATCCCCAGCAGGAGCAGGTAACCTAACCCGTCTGCAGAGGCCCTGGGCCTGCTGCTGCTTCTGATCATAACCGGGCATTTTAAGAAGAACCAGATGATAAAGGCAGGGGCTCTGCTGGGCACTCTGACATGAAAGGAGCAGGGAGGGAGGAGGGAATTTGCTTTCTGGTTGTTTTTTTTTTTTTTAAGGCTTGTGCCTTTCCTTACAAGTTTATAAATCACTTCACGGATCATTCTCTTCCTTTCAAGTCAGCCTGAGATTGATCCCTATGCCCATGTGTTGAGCATGCAGCCTCGGGAGCCCCACACGTGCACAGCAGCAGGATGCTTTCAAAGGCGTTGCTGCAGGCAGCCCCTGCCTCACCTCAACAGTGTCTTGGGGAGAAGGGGGCGATGCTGGGGCTATGCTGGGGTCTGATGTTGCCTTCTCCTGTTTGCCCTTCAGGTTGCCCGTGCTGGAGACCACAGCCCCGTCCGGCGATGTGACTCACCCCCATCACTTGGTCTCCGTGGTCCCCAGCAGGTACCCACGCTGGTTCACCCTGGGGCACCTGGAGTCACAGCAGTGCGAGCTGGCCTCCACCATGCTCACGGCAGCCAAAGGTTGGTGGGGAGCTTGAATCTGAACATGAACCTGGGATAGGGGTGATGGGACAATGCTGCACTAGAGCGTCAGAGGGATTTTCCCTGGAGAGAAGAGGGAGCTCCTGCTTATGCTCCCTCAAGTACTGGCAGAGTCCAGCTCAGTGCCCCTGGCACTGTCCCATGTAAGGCACAGTAAGCTGGCCTCAGAGCAGCGCACCAGAGTCTGGGATCTCCAGGGCTCTTGTCCCAAAGGACCCCAAGGTTCATACTCTGGCAGGGCAGGACAGGACAGGAGGTTCTGCAGAGATGTAGGCAACCTTGCAGGGATGCCAACCCCGGTGCTGCAGATCCGGGGTTCTGTCCCTGGGTGGTGCTGGACCATGCCTGTCCTACAGCATGTCCTACAGCTAGTCCTGCCAGACATGTTGTAGGTTCATGCCATGGTTTAGTTTGAAGCTGCTTATCCTTTTACCTCTGCTTTGTCTCTTTCTACCCTGTAGTGATGATCTTACACAGGTTGTAAGAGGGAGGATACCTCCCTGTGCACCAAACCATGTGTGGTTTTCGGCAGGGCAGGAGATGGGGCCAGCTGTGCTGGGTGGGACACCTCGGTCCCAGCCATGAGGGACTCGTAAAACACCTCCTCACTGGTCTCTCAGGCCTCTTTGGTCACTGCCCAGGCACAATGATGAAGGCAAGCACAGACTTTTTGTTAAATATCCAGCCTCACTGCCTTAGCATCTTCTTCCTCTTTGCTGCTTTTCCAGGGCTGGTGTCCTGATGGAGAGCTTGTACCTGGTTTTTCTTTTAGTTTCTTCTCCCTTCCAGTACCTAATGGGAAATGAGGTTTTTATGCTAGGTGTGTAGGGCTATTGGATTGCATCTGTTTTTCCCACCATCCCCTTCTCCAGGTGTCCCCCACCACAGCATGTCCCTGTGTCCTCAAGGCCTCTTGTGCCTATGCCCCCACAAGCTGTTTTAGGGAGGCAAGTGGCTGCTGTGGGTGGCAGGAGATACCTTTAGCTGTTTGTCACCCAAGATGTCTCTGTGTACCCAGGTGCAGCACTGGGTCCTTCACATTGTTGTGTTATTTGGTTTTCTTTGTGTAAGGTTCAGTTTAGAACTATGAGAGTAGAAACATGAACCTGGAACAAAGCAGAGATACCTAATATGAGTTGTTGGTATCTCTGCAAAAGGTCCCTTTCCGCACTCTGTGTCCCACAGCAGCTGACAGGAGGATTTCCCAGGCCAGATACAGCATCATGACATTAATATGCCTTGATGGGTCCCTCTTCCAAGATCTTGCCCCATTTCCCAATACCATCACATATCCTTGTAGCACCCATGGCTTCCATTGGCAGGAGACCCACAGCATCACTGGGTGTTGTGCCAGGAACCCCTTCTTTGGGGGTATCTCAGCCTCTCTCAGTTGTGAGAGCTGTGTGTCTGACCTGGGACATCCAGGACCAAGCCACAGTGTACCTGGGTGGCCCTGGCCCAGCCTTTGCTAGCCTTGCAGAGGGAAGAGACTTCCTGATCAAGACAGTATGTGTACAGGAAGCAGCTTTTCTTCTTTTTGCTGTTTCTAAGTCAAGAATGACCTTCCTGCAGCCATTCAGCACTGGGCATCTCCCCAAACCCCTCCTTTGTTGGGAAGAGTTCACTTTACAGCTGTCGAACCCAGGGTGGAACATCCAGGTGCCTGGAAATGTCTGCTAGTGTTCCAGGATGTGTCTGGGATCACTCAGGCTTGTTTGTTCTCTCTGTGAGAGGATGTTCTTGAGCGAGGATGGGTGCTGTAAGATATGTTACCTCCTGGGGAGGACACTTCACTTTGCTGTTGGACTGCAGGGTCTGATCCAGCATCCCTGTGCATCCCTCCGCATGGGTGTCCAGAGGGGCTGAAGGGGTTGTTTAATCACTCAGTGCAGGCAGGAGATGGGGCTTGAGGGGAAGCTGCGGGGAGGCTGAGCCCATCTGATTGTTCTTGCCTGCACCCAGGGGACATGCTGCGCCTACGCACGGTGCTGGAGGCCATCCAGAAGAACATCCACTCCTCCTCCTTGATCTTCAAGCTGGCTCAGGATGCTTTCAAGATCGCCACACCAGCCGACAGCAACTCGGACACAACGCTGCTCAACGTGGCGCTGGAGCTGGGACTCCAGGTATGGGGTGGCACTGGGAATGCTGGTGGCCCTTCTGCCCCACGTGCTTTGGCAGTGGCACTGGTGATGGTCTTCCACCAAGCAAGGTGTCCCCTGTGGAAGGAGTAAATTCCTCCCTGAGCAGGGGAGCTCAGCCCTGGGAGGCCCCTGTGCCTGGTGCAGTTTGGGTGGAGGCAAGGCAGCACTGGGGAACCGGTAGCCAGGTGGGACAGAGGGATCTTTGGGGAGCACCACTGTGTTGGTGCCCTGTGGGGCAGCCAGTCACCCCGAATTTGCCTTGCAGGTGATGCGCATGACCCTGTCCACCCTCAACTGGCGGCGACGGGAGATGGTGAGGTGGCTGGTGACGTGTGCTACTGAAGTGGGTGAGTGCCTTACCATGCTGAGGGACCCAGCCTGCATGTGGTGGAAGGGACCCTAGGGTCACTCCCTGTGCATCTGAGCTCTTTTGGGCCTCCCAGTTATAGAAATGCAGGACAGTTTGGGTTGGAAGGGACCTTAAAGCTCACCCAGTTCCAACCCCCTGCCATGAGCAGGGACACCTCTCACTAGACCAGGTTGCTCCAAGCCCCTGTGTCCAAGCTGGCCTTGAACACTGCCAGGGATTGGGCAGCCACAGCTTCTCTGGGCACCCTGTGCCAGCGCCTCAGCACCCTGTATAACCGGATGCACTGGAGAGCTGGCAGGGATAGGGCCACAGGAGTGGCCAGGTATGGGTCTGGGACAGGTCCCCTGTACCTGGGTCAGGCCAGCGGTGTTTGCTGTGCCCTGCAGCATGGCAGTGAAGGGTAACCTCTGCCTGTCCCCATCTGCCCTGTCCCTGCTTTGCCCTGGCTTTTGTCCTGGGACTTGGAGGAGCTCTGTGATCTGAGCCAGGCTCCAGGGCTGTGCCGTGACCCCAGTGTTTTCTTGCAGGGGTGAGGGCCCTGGTGAGCATCCTGCAGAGCTGGTACTCGCTGTTCACTCCCACGGAAGCCACCAGCATTGTGGCGGCCACAGTGATGTCCCACAACACCATCCTGCGCCTGAGCCTGGACTACCCGCAGCGGGAAGAGCTGGCCAGCTGCGCCCGCACCCTGGCCCTGCAGTGTGCCATGAAGGACCCCCAGAACTGCGCCCTGTCCGCCCTGACCCTCTGCGAGAAGGACCACATCGCCTTCGAGACCGCCTACCAGATCGTCATCGACGCTGCTTCCACCGGCATGACCTACACCCAGCTCTTCACCATCGCCCGCTACATGGAGCACCGGGGCTACCCGCTCCGGGCGTTCAAACTGGCCTCCTTGGCCATGACGCATCTCAACCTGGCCTACAACCAGGACACGCACCCAGCCATCAACGACGTGCTCTGGGCCTGCGCTTTGAGCCACTCTCTAGGCAAAAACGAGCTGGCGGCCATCATCCCACTGGTGGTGAAGAGCGTGCACTGTGCCACGGTGCTCTCGGACATCCTTCGCCGCTGCACCATGACGGCCCCAGGGCTGGCCGGCATTCCCGGCCGCAGGAACTCGGGAAAGCTGATGTCCACCGACAAAGCCCCGCTGCGGCAGCTGCTGGACGCGACGATAAGCGCCTACATCAACACCACTCACTCCCGGCTCACCCACATCAGCCCACGGCACTACGGGGAGTTCATCGAGTTCCTCAGCAAGGCCAGGGAGACCTTCCTCCTGGCGCAGGACGGGCACATACAGTTTGCCCAGTTCATTGACAATCTCAAACAAATCTATAAAGGCAAGAAAAAAATGATGCTGCTGGTGCGGGAGCGGTTTGGGTGAGCCCCGGCCCCTGCCACGCTCACTGGCAGGGTCCGGCCGCAGCAAGGGGACTTGGGAGAGAAGAAGGAAGGAAAGCAGAGATCACCTTCCCCCCATCGGCAGAGGCTGCTCTGTTCTGGTCTTTTTGTTTCTTTTTTTTTTTTGTTTGTTTGTTTTCTTTTGTTTGTTTTCTGTTTTTAATTTTATTTCCTTTCTTGGATTTAACCATTTCACACGCTGAGAGGATCCAGAGATTCCTTGGGCACAAACCAAAAGGCAACCACGGGGAAAAAGGATGGTTCACTCAGCCCCCTGCCCTCCCTTGCCAATACCAAAAGCTAACCTGGAAATCTAATACCTCTTTCCTGAAGGAAGCGGTCGCTGGAGGGATCTGAAGGTTGCAAAGTGCAGAAATCGTTAAATTTACATGGGGAATTCAAAATAAATAGGAAAAGAGAAAAGAAATGAAGAAGAGCGAGCAAAGAAACCTGCGACACTAGAACCTCATGCGTCACCAAAAGCGATGGCTTTGCAGAGCGCTTCTCCCACCCGCCCGAGACATGCAAACTCCTCTATTTGTGAAGATACTTCAATAAAACAAGTTAAAGTAACTGTTCTCAGGGATTGCTTACTAAAAGTAACACAAAAAAGAAAAAAAAAAAAGCATTTATGATACTGTAAATACTATAGTATATGTGTCAATTATTAAATTGTAAAGTTATAATTATTTATAATTCTGTCTTTTATTTGGGGGATACTTGAAATTGTCATGGGCTGGGGCGATTATTTTTATTATTGCTATTATTATTATTGTTATTATTATTATTATAACTATTATTTAAAAAAACCACACAAAACAAAAACCACAGACAAAAAGAGGAGGAGGCACGCGAACGTTTCTCAGGTCCCCACGGCATCGTCGGCAGCGAGAAGGGTGTGGGGGGAGGCGAATGTCGACTCACAGCCCTGGGACGGACGGACGGACGGATGGACAGATGGATGGACAGAAGGAAGGAGGAGCAGCAGCCCAGCGCTCGAGGACAGCGAAGGAAGGGGCTCGGGGGACGCTCGCTCGGACACACGTGGATGCTGGGGATGGAGGACACGAGCCCGTCGCCTCGCACACGCCATCTCCCACGGGCGCAGGGGTGCGAGGTGCTTGGGCGTGCAGGTGGGCACCAGGGCTTCTGGCTCCTGGGGAGGGAGCAGGGGCAAGCACGGTTTGGCTTCCCAGCTCCGTGGTGCAGCCAATGCTTGGTCCTTCCTGGCTTCACCCCGTGCCACGGGCAGACTTTCCAGTCCTGGGCTGGCAGCTCTTTGGTTTTGGTTCATTTCTTTGCCAGCGGGTCGGGAGGGCTGTGGGGGCCAGGGCCGGTCTGGATGGTGACTTGTAGTTAGAGAACGTGGGCTAGGTATCTGCTGTCTGGTTTGACTTTTACTTTTTTGGCAAGTGATTTGTGTCCGCGCTCCGGCCAGGAAACCAATTGTACTCGGTCTGTGTCGCCACCAAACTAGCGGTCTTCAACTGGTCTGTTTCTCTTTTTTTCCTTCTTTCTTTTCTTTTACTTTTTTGTTTTGCGTGCGTGTATGTGTGTGTGCGACCTTCATCTGATGTTTAATAATAAAAGGGATGAACGTTACTGCCTCTTTCTCTACTGCCTTTCTCTGAAGTTGGAGGGGTCACCATGCTTGCTGGGTGGCCGAGTGTCAGCAGGTCCCTGCCCAGCTTGGGACACTGCCCCATCCTAGAGCAGTGTTGGTGTCCACATCTGATCCATTCTACAGCCAGCCTGGACCACAGTGAGTGTGCTGCAGTGTGGGATGGGGTGGCATGGGATCATAACTTAGGGTTCTTGGGTGCTGGCAGCAGGGTTGCTGCTTCCTGCAGGGTTTGCTGAGCCCCAGGCAGACTTTGCCCAAGGATCAGAGGAGACAGGGAGGGAAGAGATCTCCAGGACCAGTGATATGGTCCCAAAGAGTCTCTGGGAGCTGGAGGAGGATTATGGCAGTGCTAGGGCCATGGTGTTTTTGCTGCAATCCCAGCCAGTGTGGCAGGGTGCTGGTGGAGGTACTGTCTGCAGGCTCCTGCCATGTGGCTGGCTGGCCCCTAGGTGAGTCCTGATGGGTCTCCCACCCACTAAATGATGCCCTGGTTTAATGCCACGTTGCCTATTCCCACGTGAGCAGTGCAGTGGCATTGCTTATGCCGAGCCTGTGGCAGTGGTGGGTTATGAGCCCCCAATTCCCAGGCTGTGACCCTGCCAGCCTCAGGCAGCTCCTCTCCCCTGGCAGAGCTGAGTGCATCATCCATAGTGCCAAGAGATGCCTATTGCGCTCTGGGTTCACACCCTCTCTTAACCACCCCTTGGCACAACACTGTGCGGCCTGGCAGGGACAGGCATCCCCCCCTTACTTTGCTATCATCCGTTTCCCCATTGGGACCTGCAGGACAGGGCTCAGGGGCTCCCCCTGATCTCACATGCCCCACTGCCAGGCTGCCATCACTGCCCCTCTCCTCCAGGGCTGTCCAATTCCCATACCCCAGCCAGAGCCACACGGCTGCTGTGGAGAAGGTGCTGGTTTAATGCCGCAGCCCAGCCTGGAGCCAGCCCTGTGACAGTGCCAGGTGACCGTGCCCAAACCAGAGTCCTGTCCCCAAGCCCCCAGGCTCAGCTGTGCTTGTTGATGTGGCGGGAATGAGCGTGCACAGCCTCCACAAAGGCACCCACGTGCTCAGGACTCATGTCAGGGTAGAGGCCATGGCCCAGGTTGGCAATGTAGCGTTGCGTCCCAAACCCCTCCAGCATCTTCTTCACCAGCTCACCAATCTTCTCCTGTGGGTACAGTGGGAAACCACTCATCAATCCCACCAGTCCCCAGCCAGCCTGGGGAACTGCTGGGACACGAGCCAGCAATGCAGGTGGGGAAACTGAGGCAGGAGGCCTTTAACACAGGCTAGAACTAGCCGAGTTGCTGGCAATAGCCACAGCTTACCTTGGGTGCATAGAGAGCACAGGGATCTAGGTTTCCTTGCAGGGTGACATCTTTCCCTATCTGTGCACTGCAGCAAAGAAGAAGTAGGCGAGTTGTTGCACGTGGTGCAGAGACTGGGAGCAGCCAAGTACCTGCAGCCCCCACCTCAGCACACTTAGGAGTCCTCAGTGCAGCCCCTGTTTGCTGTGAGCATCACATAGCATGGGGGACCAACTATCCCCACTGCTGGACCAGCAATCTCCAAGCCTGGGATGGCTGAGGTCAGAGGAAGAAGTGAGGGTACCCAGCCTAAGGTGCTGCCCAGGCACATGAGCACTTTGCCACAGTCTTACCGAGCTTCCTGGGGCCGGATGGTCCAGTCGAGACCAACCACCTCATAACCAGCATGGGCCAGGTCACGCAGCGCATAGTGGGCATCCTTTGCAAAGATGATCTGGAGAGGGAGGAGACGGGCAGTGACTCTGCTATGGGTCACACAGGTACCAAGGGTTGTGCCATGTCCAGCAGCCCCCAGATGCCAGGGTCAATCAAGGCAGCCACAACTCACCATGGGCACCAAGGGCAGTGCCTCCTCCTTCAGCTTGCTCTTGACACCCTGGGCGATGTCTCGGATGTAAGGCAGGGCAAAGTCCTGGAACTGCTCCGGGCCCAGGTGCCCTGCATGGGACTCAAATAGCTGGAGCGCCTGCCAGGAAAACAGGCATGGGAGAGCTGCACCTCAGCCCATCCTCCTGCTTACAGAAACTGGACGGTCTCTGCTTCCTGTCCTCAGTCCCTGCCTTCCTGCTTGCTCCTGTCCCCATGCCCCAGGACTCACCTGCGCTCCAGCAGCCACCTGCCCCACCAGGTAGTCAGTGACGACATCGGCCAGCAGCCGCAGCAGTCGGTGGCTTGCCTCGGGGTGCCGGTAGAGCCAGCTCTTGGCCTTGGCCATTGTAGTGGAGCCACCACCCTCAATCATGTAGGACATGAGCGTCCACTGTAAGAAGAAGAGTAACGTGAGGATGGTGATGGAGATGGGAGAAGACAGGAGGGACTGGTCACAGTGCTGAAGGTAGGACCTGTGAGCATCCTAGAACCTGCATTGACTGTCCCCTATGTATGCACCCCTACAGCAGCCACAGCTCTGGGGGTGTCATGGCTGGTATCACCTCAGAAGAAAGAGCAGAGAAGCCCACATAGGAAAGCCACATGGAAGAGCCACATCACTTACAGGTGCCCCAGAGAAGCCGATGAGGGGTACCCTGCCCTCTAAGCTGTGTCGTGTCAGCGTTATAGCCTGGAAGACATAACCCAGCTCTGCGGTCACGTCCACCTTCTGTCGCAGTTTCAGCAGATCCTCCACCTCCTTCAGGGGCTCTGTGAACGTGGGTCCTTTGCCAGGGACCATGACAACCTCCATGCCCAGTGCCTGGGGACAGCAAAGAATGGTAGAAGCAGGAATGAGGTGGCCCTGAATCCAGCCCCTTTCCCAGCCACTCCTCCCCACCACTGGCCATGGCTCTCACCTGGGGTACCACCAAGATGTCAGAGAAGATGATGGCAGCATCCAAGGGAAATCGTCTGAGTGGCTGTGGACAGGAAGAAGCAGCATCAGTGAGGGGCTGGGATACACTTCCCCATGGAATACCTGGACAAGCACATGGGCAGCAGAGTCTCCAAGGGCGGCACAACTTACCGGGGCCACCTGGGGTGACCAGACCCAAGGTTACTCCCCATCCCCTTCTGTGTGGTGAGAGGGGACACACAGAATGCCCAGAGGATGCTCACCTGCAGCGTCAGCTCACAGCACAATTTGGGACTCCGGCAAGTGGCGAAGAAATCCTGCGCTGCCCGGGTCTCCCGAAACTCTGCAAAGCACCAGCACGAGCATTATGGGGTGCTGCTGGGCCACCCTTGCTGTGCCCATCCATACCCGTGCACCCGCTCACCAGGCAGGTAGCGCCCAGCCTGCCGCATGCACCACACTGGGGTGTGCTCCGTCTCCTCCCCACGTGCTGCTCGCAGGAACGTGTCATTCTTCAGCTTGGGGAAACCCTTGGGGCTGTGGATGACAGAGCAGATGTGGGATGTCACCTACCAGGGCTCTAAGCGCCCTGCCAGATCCTCCCTTCCTGGCTGCTGACTGCACGAAAAGGCTTGTGCCCAGCAGTGACAAATGCTCCCCATCATGGTCCAGAGCCCTCTCCTGCTTGGGACTGATGGGGGCCTCCAGAGGGAGAGGCAATACCAGCCCAGGAGATTAAGTTATCATGGCCACCAGCTGCTCCCGCATGGAGAGATTTGGGTCCAGCCCTGCCACCGGTGTCCCCAGCTCCTATCTGTGCCGTGCAGCCCATGGTGACAACCATGTGCCCCAACCTTCCCCTGCAGTGCCTCCGCTGAGAGGGTGCTGGAGCCCGGCCTGCCGTAGGGATGGGACCCCAGGAAACACAGGGGGTGGCCAGCACCATCCTGCTGCGACCAGCCAGGGCCACAGCACCCAAAACCTCCACTGTGGGACCAGTCACTTCAGTGACTGCAGGACCAGTGGCCCTGCTGACCCATCCCAGGGCAGGATCAGTGCTCCCAGTGCCTCACCAGTGACCCAGCACCACACCAGCATCCCCAGTACAGGACCCCAATGCCACAGCACCATCCCCACTGCCTCACCAGTGACCCAGCACCACACCAGTGTCCGCAGCACAGGACCCCAATGCCACAGCACCCATACCCCCTTTACCACACCAGTGTCCCCAGCACAGGACCCCAATGCAAGAGCACCCGTATCCCCAGTACCACACCAGCGGCCCCAGCACAGGACCCCAGTACCACAGCACCATCCCCAGTGCCACACCAGTGTCCCCCATGCAGACCCCACTGCCTGCCCCTCCTCACCGCACAAGAGGACCAGGGAGAGCGGCGGTGACGCGGCCCCAGGCTCCCCCCGCCCCGTCGCCCTCCCTGGTCCCGGTTACTCACACCAGCTGCTCGCCGTCCTCCATACTCCCCCGCCGTCCCCAACCCCTCCGCGGCCTCCTGACGCTTCCCGCCCCCGTCCCGCCCCTCTGGCACCGCCATCTTGCCGTAGTCCCGCCCCTCCGTACACCGCCATCTTGTCCCGCCCCCTCCGTACACCGCCATCCTGCCAGGCTTCCCGCTGCTCCATCCGCCGCCATTTTGCCCCGTTCCTTGCTCCTCCCTGCGCGACACGGGCGCTGCCATCTTGCCCTACGTCCGCTCCGTTGGGCGCCGCCATCTTGCCTTGTCGGCGGGCGGGGTTTGCCGTAAACCCGCGAGTAGCGACCCCATCGGTGCGGGGTTCGGTCGCTACCCCGCCGTGCACGGAGCCCGGTGCGCGATGCGTGCGGGCGGGGAAGCTCCGCACCAGGTGCTGGGCCGGCTGCGGTTCCTGCTGCAGTG
>JBCJKH010051475.1:21814-37705 GCA_039877255.1 Loriculus beryllinus
TAAACAGCCTAGACTGCTGTGAGGCTTAATGTGTATTTGATGTACCTCTGAGACCATAAAGCTCCATACAGTGCTTAGCACTGTAATTATTGTTCTATTTCCAATAATGAAGGGCTCTTAGACCATTTAGAGATCAGCTTTGGTTACTATTTAAAGGTTTGGGGCAAACCAGATTTCTTGAATTTCCTGCCTTCTGCTGGCACCAGTTCCCTGGAGAGGGGGTGCCAGCCTTGATCTCTGCTTGTTGCAGGTGTATGAAGGCCTGAAACCCTCGGACAAGTTTGAAAAGCCTCTAGATTATAGGTAAGCATGGGAGAGGGAGGGGATCATGCAGTGCTGGGAGCAATGTCCAGCAGGGTGTCTGGGAAACCTGTGTCCTCCCTGTGCTCTGGAGAAGGTTTGCAAAGGCACGAGCCAGCTCAGCCATGGGATCATGGCCTATTTCCCAGATGCAGCTATCTCTGGAGATTGAGATCTTGTCCCGTCCTATGCTCAGACTGGTTCACTCTAGTCTCCTGCTGACCCTGCTGTGCCTGCTGCTTCCCCAGCATCTCCTTGGCTTTGAGCAGCTCCTCAGGCCATGCCTGGTTCTCCGCAGGTGGCCATTGCGTTACGACCAGTGGTGGGAGTGCAAGTTCATCGCAGAGGGCATCATTGACCAAGGTAAGGGCTGTGTGAGGCAAGGGCTTCTCTGGAGCAGAGGCAGAGGTTGATGGGGTGACTTGCTGTAGGAGCTCTCATTTGCTCCCAATGGTACTGCCCATTGAGGAGAGAGGGAAGGCAAGTTGCCTTGTCCTGCCACCCGGGCCATGTCCTGGATGAGGAGAGCTGCTTGCTGGAATGGGGACCAGACCTCCATTAGTCACTAACAGCAGCTTTGACAATGCTCCCTCTGGCTCTCCTCCACAGGCCAGGCAGGGATGTTACTTATCCTGTTTCCTCTGGTGCCATAAGGCTCTGACAGAAGCCTTCTGCTCAGCGAGGGGCTGGGTTGGACCAGAATTCCTCATCTTTGTTCCATAACTCTGAGGATCAGCAAATGAGATGTTCACATCACTAAAAATGCCCTTCTTTTGGGGTTGCAGGTGGTGGTTTTCGGGACAGTCTGGCAGACATGTCGGAGGAGCTGTGTCCCAGCTCGGCAGACACCCCTGTGCCTCTGCCCTTCTTTGTGCGCACATCCAACCAGGTGCTGTGGATTGGGGTATTTGATGCAGATCTTCTTGTGCTTGGCAATGCAGTGCTGTCCCTGTCCCCCTGCATGCTGGGGAAGTACCTACTTTTGTTGGTCTGAGGCTTTTCCTTGGGAAGGGTTGAGTAGACTGCTTTGTGACATCTCATTTTAGGATATGCTGACAGGGGCCTGGATACTTGTCTCTGACTAGGAATATTGCCAAGGAGGATGGGGGAGTTTAGCCCACTTCTGTTGTGACAAGTGCCCAGAGTCAACACAGAAACTGAGCTTTGGTGCTTCATGCTGTGCGGAGATCGTGACTTGGGAGTTTTGCCTCTCCCTTCTGTAGGGTAACGGTACTGGAGAAGCCAGGGACATGTACGTCCCCAACCCCTCCTGTAAAGACTTCCCAAAGTATGAGTGGATCGGGCAGATCATGGGAGCAGCTCTGAGGGGCAAGGAGTTTCTGGTAAGCCTTCAGTTCCATCCCTGCGTGGATGTTTGCTGCAAAGGGAATTGCTATCCCCCTTCTGCAGCTTGTCTGACAGGAGCACGGGAGAGCTCTGTGATCACACTGGGAGAAAAGGTGGCAGGATCTGGGGCCAAGAGGTTAAGAAAGCTCACAGCCTGAGTTTTGGGACATGCTGCTGGGGGCTCGGGAGAGATGTTTGATCTCTGCTCAACTGTGATGAGCTCTGCATGTGACAGGGGGATTAAGGAATCTCCTTTGTGTCTTCACTGTTGAGCCCTATCTCCATGTTTGAGAACGTCTCCTTTCACACAGGCTCAGCAAAATCCCTGTTCTTCTTCAGGTCCTTGCTCTTCCTGGCTTCGTATGGAAACAACTAACAGGGGAGGAGGTCAGCTGGAGTAAAGACTTCCCTGCTGTGGACTCTGTGCTGGTGAGAAGGACTGGGAGGCTGTGCCTATCGTATTCCTTGTATCACTCAGCAAGGTGGTGCTTTGTGTCCCTGTCCTCGTGTTGTACTTGCTTCCTCCTGTTGTGTGCCAAAGAAACATGCACCAAAAGGGCAATCCTAGCATTTAATACATCTTATAGCTAATATAGAGATGCTGACTACCGCTGCAAACATGCAATGTCCCAGGGCCTGCTAAACAGCTCTGGGGCAGCATATCCCAAATTGTGCTCCTGTCAGAGTCACTGTAGCCCTTGTCCGGGAAGGGAGGAGATGTGGACTCAGGCACACCACTGCCCACTGGTCATCTCTCTAACAAGTACTCATCTGGGGCCTGGGCAGGTGAAACTCTTGGAGGTGATGGAAGTTATGGACAAAGACACCTTTGAGTTCAAATTTGGGAATGAGCTGACCTACACGACGGTGCTGAGTGACCAACGCATGGTGGAGCTGATCCCCAATGGCAGCAACACTGTGGTGCGCTATGAGGACCGCAAGGAGTTCATCCGCCTGGTGCAGAAGGCTCGACTGGAGGAGAGCAAGGAGCAGGTAATAGCATCAGTGGTCACTGAGTTCTGAGAGACACACACACAACCCCCTCTTCCACTCCCCAGATCTGCTTTGAGTAAAAAGCGTTGTAGTTAATGACCCTGTGCTCATTAGTGCAATCATAGACAATTCTTTTTGTTGAGGTCCTGGAGTCCTTGGAGTTGTTGAGAAGCAAATGGGCTTGTAGCAGCACGGGAGACAGGGTTTTATTCCCAGTTCTGACACAGGCTTCCTGAATAAACTGGGATGCATCTCAGATCCTCTTCCCTTCTTCAGGTTCCTTGGAGCGTTTGCTGTGAGCAGTCTCATGCTTTACATCCAGTCAAGTCCCTAGGTTCAACCGTGAGCCAGGGAAATAGATATGACCTGGTACTTACCTGGCCTGTCTCCTTTTCAGATCATGGCCATGCAGGCTGGGCTGCTGAAGGTGGTGCCCCAAGCTGTTCTTGACCTCCTCACCTGGCAGGAGCTGGAAAAAAAAGTCTGTGGAGACCCTGAAGTCACAGTTGATGCCCTGAAGAAGCTCAGTAAGTGAAAGGCTCTACTGAAAACTCCCTGGAAAAAAAACCTGTCTTTTCTCTGAGCTGGGACAAGCAGAGGTGTGGAAGGCTGATCTTAGCCCTTATTAAAAGTATGATTGTGGCCTTGTATAGAGGCTGATCTTAGCCCTTATTACAAGTATGAATGTGGCCTTGTATACTTCTTGTCTTAAGCTGAGTGCTCATGAGGGCAGGGGTGTCCCTTGTCTCCATGCTAGGCCTCAGAGTCCAGGCTGGAGCATCCTTAGGCTGCCAGTATCTGAGCCTCTGTAAAGTCGACATGTGGACCTGGATACCCTTTGTGGGAGGAGTCTGACTGCATGTGTCCCTCACACCTTGGGTCTACGTGTTCACACCCTGCAGGCACCTAGAAGTTTTCTTGTGCTGGCATAAGACCCCTGGGTGTGCAGGGGAGCTGCTCTGGCTTATCCAGGAGGAGCTTGGATCTTTAATAAACTTCTGTATCCCTTCTGCCAGCCCGGTTTGAGGACTTTGAGCCATTGGACACTCGTGTTCAGTACTTCTGGGAAGCACTCAACAACTTCACCAATGGTGAGTAATTTGCTCTGTCCCTATATATCTTGTGCCATGTCAGCCCCTGCATGCTGGCTGGGGACGAGGAGGACAAAGCCACCCTCATAGCTGCCTGGGGAGCAGATGGGAGCCAGGGAGAACAAGCAGCTGGGCTGAAGGAACTGCTAGCACTGGGGATACTTGGAAGTGGCTGTACTCCATCCACATCCCTCTAGGGTCTGCTGATGTCTTTGTTTTCCCTTCACAGAGGATCGCAGCCGCTTCCTCAGATTTGTCACTGGCAGAAGCCGCCTTCCAGCACGGATCTACATTTATCCAGACAAAATGGGGTGAGTCCATTCTTGTGTAGATTGCAAGGCTGACAGATCCCACACCAGAGGGATGTGTGGTCTGGCCTCCTCTGCGTTGCTGGCCTGCTGGTTCTGACCAGGTTATCACCTTCTTCCCAAGCTCTGAGACGACAGATGCTTTGCCAGAGTCATCCACCTGCTCCAGCACCCTCTTCTTGCCCAACTATGCCACGTAAGTTTTGATGCTTCCCTACATCTAGGGGACTCTTGTCTCTGGGCTCCTTTCTTAATCTTGAGGCTGACCCATAGAGTCCTATCACTTTGCCACATGAGTGCTCCATCCCTGGCTGTGTTCAAGACCCGGTTGGACAAAGCCTTGGGAGGCATGGTTTAGTGTCGGGTGTCCCTGCTTATAGCAGGGGGGTTGGAACTGGATGATCTTAAGGTCCTTTCCAACCCTAACTATTCTATGATTCTATGATCATCTTGGGTTGAAGGCTGAGTCTTAGGAGTCTTTCTGTGTACTAGTTTAATTTTCACTCTTTCACAGTCATATTTATGGGATTGGAGAACGTGCCAAAAGGTATTTTGCTCTATGAAAAAGTGCAATAAACTTGGGCCTCATAATGTCTGTGTTGTTGGAGAAATACAGTTTCCTTTTTTTAAATAGGTGGTTTTGGAGTCTTAAAGACTCTATTTCTGCTTATTGGTTTTCTTAGGACAACAGTAGCTGCAGCCTTGTCTAGCTTAGAACATGGATAGACGTTTTGTTCCAGATCCAGATGTGCAGAGCAAGGAAATTTTCCATCCACAGCTACATAGGTCCTTCTAGCTGCTACATCCTGGCCTGTTGCAGAGCAGGTTTTGTGTGTTCTCCCTAATTCATATTAAGCACAATTAGGCTGCTAGTTTAAAATTCAGGTCTGAGGTATGGCAGCTGCCTTTGCCTCACCTGAGATAGCAGTCCTCCTATAGACTCTACTCTTAGCACATCCGAAGAGTGGTGAGGAACTTCTGTGGTTGTTAATCCTATCCACTGGCATTACTAGATGCAGAAGAAATCATCTGTACGTAACCTGAATCCCTGTTGGTAATGCAGAAGCATACGGCATCACAGGCAATACTTCTGCCTGCGCAAAAGATACATGAATACCACTTGGGGACTTGAATATCTACACTCAGCAAACAGAGGGAAAACAACTGACTCATATTCTTTTACAAACTCATGCCAGTGAGCAGAAGCACATTTTAAATAAGGCCACGTGTGAAAATGGCTTCTTACACTGAGAAAAACTGTAGCTAGGTGGAAACAGGGTATTTGAAGAACTATTTAGTGTTTTGGGGCACTAAAGAGATCTATTTTGAGAGTGGAAAAAAGTCCTCATGAAAGATACACTGGAGTTTTTAGGAAGAAGATGTAGTTAAAGTGTAACTTGGGCTGTGAATAGCCTGAGCAGATATTCAGGAACCCTCCTAGCTCTCTGTGTGGTAGGAAGATCTAAGAGAAATGAGCAAGCAGGTCCATGAGCAATGGACAGTGAAGCCCAATTTCCAATGGATTTGTGTCTCATGCAAGTTTTTTCCCTTGGCCTCGATGTTTTTTGTGTCTGTCCTAGGTGGATCATCTGATGGCTGATAAGAATGGGGCTTTTGCCACCTCCTCTTCCATGGCTGTTCTTTTTCAGTGGCACTATTTGGACTCCTTCCTACCTGGCTGCCAACTTCCACTAAACTTGTGATAACTTTGTACTTTGAAACCTATGATTCACTTTCAAATTTAGTTGAAAAGCAGACACTGGGTTCGAAGGTTACTCAAAGAGGAAGTGAAGACAGCAGATTAGGCACTCATACACAGAATATGATGACAAAGGCCTTTTTTCCTTAGGAAATCGGAGCAGTTGGAGAAGGCACTTCCTCCAGACTTGGTGATTTCCAGCACTAGCAAAATCATCTCAAATTAGGGCACAGAAGGGGTGAATGGAAGCAGAACTAAAACCTGCTTTCACATTGCTGTCTTTGGAGCTGCTTTGTAGAGAGCTGGGGTGCAGATTTACAACATTGTACTCGTGGTGGATGTTTGGCGTTTATTTGGATCTTGGTTATTCATTGGGTGAAAATACGTATAGTTAGAATTCCAGGTATTGGTGTAAATCTAGATGTCAATTACTTTTTTATATTATTGCTATTTGTTAGGCAGGTGTTACTGATAGGATTCATTTTGTTTAATCTCTTACTCATTTCAGCACAACATATTGCTGTTTTTCTAGGTGGGAGCTACAATGGGTATGAATGTGAAAACAAAATGCAGTAACAGGTGTATCAACCAACCTACCTGAACACGTATCTAAATCACTTGTAATAGGCACATTTTGTGACCCAGAACAATTTTCTGTGGTTCTTATCAACATTTTGATCAGATTTTCATCCCAGTAGGTCAGAACTGCATTGTTTTGCTAAGGCTTTGGTTGACTTCAAAAATAACCCTCCTTTGGCTATTTGAGAGCCCGTAGCTGAAATCCATGGTAGTGGCAGGCTGTGCTTTTGTCCTAGGAAAAAAGTTAATGCTTAAATGGCAAATGAAAGAGGAAATGATCAGAAGAACTCTTCAGAATAAACAGCTCTATGTTTTTCCCCTCTGTCTCTGAAAACTTCTTTTAGCTCCAGGCCTGGGTTTGAATAAGAAACTTCACGTTTGCTAACACCAGCTAAAAGCTTATTCTATAGAGAATAATGTACACCTTGTGTCAGACTTGGAAAGAAGAAAAGTGGATTTCATGCAGATTATGTCATTGTATGTAAAAAAATATATACTGCACAAACCAAAATGCTTTATCTAGGGGCTTATCTAAGTGCAAAAGTTTTTCTACCAAATATAAAATAGCTGTTGAGATAACTAGGATGGGACAATCTGTGTAGATAGGTGTGATAACTGATAACAACACTTCTTTGCCTCAACTAAATCCTCAGTAAGAATGCACTGCTCACTAGAGCTTGTGTCAGAATAATATTTCAGTTAAACAAACTATAGCTTACACTCCTAAAAAGTAGTAATGCTTCTACAAGACCTGTGTGTAGACTAGACCCTTGTATATGTTGTCTAATGATACAGCTGTTATCCAGGGATAAGTTCTTTTTAAATCTGAGGAATTAATTTCTATTCACTGCTTTTATATCACTTCATATATTACTCTGTGAGATAGCAGATTTTTGTATTCAGGTCCTGCCTTCTAAGCCTTAGTTTTTCAATTCCAACAAGCAGTCAGCTTGCAGGGCACGAACCCCACTTCCAACATTGCAGTTTATGATACTGAACAACACTGAGGTAGTTAGAGTAGGATTCGCCTCTTGAAGGAATTCAGGATGGTGTCAAACCTGCCAAATGTCTCTTTCACAACATTCTGATATAGGTGCTGTGACTGGTGTGCTGAGATGACTCCTGCCTGAGCAGCACTGGGGTTGTTGTAAACCAGCAAAAGTATCTTGACCATTCACATCAGTGCTTCCGTAAGCTTAGCCAACATCAGAATCAACTCCAGGGACAAGTGGTCATGGTAGGGTTTCAGGCTCCTTACCATTTTCCTGCACTGAACATATTTGCCAGCAGGTTAGAACTGAGCCTTGGGTATCATCTATGCATTTGCTGGGTAAATACTGTAAACAACAGGTGTCTTCCAATTTGAGGCCTCCTTTAGATATCATGAAGGTTAAGTGTCCTCTTTAATGTTTATATCAACACTTTATGTACTCTGTGAATCTAAATTAGTAGTTTGAGGAGCTCTTTGTACGTGGTTCCCATGATTCTGTGAGTGGAAGAGGTCCTTTTATGTGACCCTGGCAGCAGACGTGTGTGGGTTCACAGCTGCAGGAGGGACAAATGGTTATGAAAGCTGAAGACTGGGAGATTACTTATGGGAAACATCACCACACACTTACCCTAGCTTGAATAGTCTTTCTTTGACACTACATATTGAAAGTGTCTGTATCATGGAAAACAAGTTTTAACCACAAAGGCTATGCAGAGTGTGACTCGGCTGCCCAAGAGCACAGACCATGCCCATAACAGTCACAGTCTTCCTCTTAACGTGATCAGCCTTAGTCACAGTATCTCAGATCACATTTTCCAGTACCACTTTCAGATTTCCTTGGGTAGTATTTTGAATATTGTCAGCTTGGAAATTAACTGAGGATCAAGCATATTTCACTGATTTCATTGACAAATAGGTAAGAAAATCTGAGAGTCTACAGCTCACAAACAGGACAGTATTTCATTCAATTTTTTTCCTTTCCTTCTCTCCACTGGGTTTTTTTTCCAGCTTGAAGCTGGCAAAGCCTCATTTATAAGAACTTTTACTCTCAGGTCTCATGCCCTGAAATACTACCTCATCATTCCAGACCAATTTGTGGTACTCATTTAGCAGTACCTCTGCTAGATACAGAGATATTGAAGTTAACAAAAAGCATGTATTTTAACTTCTAGAACCCAAGCTAAAAATGTAGTGGCCAAACATAGAAAGTCTGTGTTTTTTCCCAATGAAAATGAATAGACTGAGTTATTGAGACAATAAAGGTAAGTCCCACGATGGTATTGTACACAGCTTTGCTTTTCCTATTGAAGAGAGCTCAGAAGCAATTGACAAAAGTAAAATGAATCACAGCCTAAATTCCAGCCGGCTTCTCTCAGCAAATGGTCAATAGTCAATAAAGAGAAAACAGGCAATGCAGAAAATTATTCCTTC
Organism: Loriculus beryllinus; assembly: GCA_039877255.1. NCBI lineage: Eukaryota > Metazoa > Chordata > Aves > Psittaciformes > Psittacidae > Loriculus > Loriculus beryllinus. Next base: position 30,554 of record JBCJKH010051475.1, read on the forward strand.
CCTCTATCTCTGATACCCATTTCAGGAGAGAGCACTCATCCCTCAGAGGGAGGAAGGGACGCTCTCTTGTACATGCAGCTATCATTGCTTAGCTTTCAAATTAGTCCCACTCTAACTAGCCTATCCAACCTGGTTTTGTTAGTGAAAACAGGTGAAATTCAGACCCAGAGGACTCCTCATTGCCTCCATTCCACAAGATGTGTAAAATAGTCATTGATGGATCTCACTCCATTTCCTTACTTCAATTAGTTGGTTTAGGAGCTGCCATTTAAGAAACTTATATTTTGCAAATCTGAGATAAACCATATTAGAATAGAGAGTAGTTTGGAGGTAACAGTGCGGTGTTAATCAGGACTGTGATTAGATGTATCTAGGTAGGTCTGGAAGGTCTGATTCCTGTTTGAAATCCTGGTTTTCAACCTGTGATGCATGCATTTTTTCCATACCTTCCCCATTAACTTCTGTTATAGCAGAGTCTTGGGCAACATGGTTTAGTGTGAGGCATCCGTGCCCATGGCAGGGGGCTGGAACTACATGATCTTAAGGTCCTTTCCAACCTTAACTATTCTATGAAAATGCAGTCAGTATTTGCAAAGGCTAAGTTCTGCAGAAATAGAAGTAATTCTGCTGTAGTTCACTCTGCTCCACAGAGCAGCAGAGAAGAGTTTTAATTTACGCACTATGAAGAAAGTGCTGATTTGGCTCCGTGGTTCTTGGAAACCGTCTTTGCTTTGCTATTTCCTGTTATTTTCTCAAGCTGTGTATTTCAGATGTGAGCAGGGACCTACTCAAAATCTCTTTATGTTTGTAGTGGAATGACATGATTCCTTGGACAGATGCAGATGGGTGTTGTTTGCCAGTAAGAAGGAACGGAAAGCGAAAGCATGGCAGAAAGTTTTCTCATCTTAGTTCTGAGGATTTGATGCTTAATACCAACACACCATGGTTAACAGCCTTCCCCAGTGCTGACTTCTGTTGATGTGTTCAGCACAGGCTGCATGCTAAATCTCATTTCCTAAGACCTTCAGCACTTTGCATGATTGCTGCTCCTCTCATCCTGAGACACACTTTACACGGCCACACAGTGAGATGGTCCCTGCTCACTGTTGTAGCGTTGGCAGCGGCACCCAGCAGCTCCTTTCTCACAGCTCTGCTGCAGTCTGACAGTGAGAGGTTGTCTGCAGGCCAGACAGTGCTGCAGGACAAGCAACATTCTGACTGCATTAACTGATGATTCAATTTAAAGAGCAGGCATTGCCACTGTGTTGGTTTGAATGATTGCGGTGCTTCAGTGTTTGTTGATGTTATGTAATTTATAGGTTTCTCTGTGTGTTGGGAGAAGGGAATACATCACTGCAGTGATCTGACACCTCACCTGCGTTGGTGACCTTATTTCAAACCTTTTTGGATGCCAAATTGAATAAGGAGCTTTCAGACTCTGTGGATGACCTGGCAGGAACTGAATTACTTTCCTCAAAACCATTTGTACTTTTTGTTTCGTGACCTTGGCAGAGCAGTGATTGGGAAAGTTGTTCACATGCCATCTGCACCTGCTAGCTTTGCCATGCAGCAATAGGTCATTTCCTTTCCAAACATGACTGGCTTCTGATACCAGTGGGAAATTGGCAGCTCTTATATGAAAGCAGAAGATTCCAGTTTCCTCTTTTGGCTTTTCACTGAGATAGGAAGGGAGTTGTTGTTGTTGTTGTTACGGTCCCAGTGCTCTGTGTCAGAGCTCTGTTCCTCACATAACTGCTTTTGCAGGCATTGAAAAACAATCTGTCAAAGGTATACAGTTTCATATCTTGTAATGATAATTTTTTCCCAATATCAGAGGCATAATTCCAAACAGAACTGTACAACCTACAGTAGAAATATTTCCCTCTTCTTTTGTGTCTTGGTCTTTCTTCCTCATTTCTGTGAAAGAGTGCGGTATAAAGTGGCTCTCTGATGATAGGGCTTAAGAAACAACATAGTAGAGTTGAAGTGTACTTTTCTCCCTATTTCTTTGTCATATCAAAAATATGAGATGAAATGGCATTCGTTGTTCTTTCAGTTCTCTTCTTACAGAAATGATGGGAATCTGTCAGATTTCTTTTTTGTAAGGGGTGTTTAAGGCACCAAGGAGGGAATCGGTTGTGTTGGACAGGATGCAGGCAATTGCTTCATCTCCAGCCTGAAGTATCATTTCTGCAGACAACTGCAAAGGAGCTGTATTGCTGACAGTGAGGGGGTGAATTTTGTTTCCACTCTCAACAGCATAAAGCAGCTGCATTGGCTTTACAAGTGATTCAAGGATTTGCTCTCCCTCAAAGTTAGGGTAAATTGTTTTTTGCACCCAGTGTGTGTCTTTATAAATGTGCACTGCCTTTCTCTTCCTGTCAGTTACTGGAGATGGAGATAGAATCATCTGGTTTTGTCTGTGTTTTCATGTAGCATTATTAATGAAACAGGTAATCCTATTTGTCTTAGAATCAAGGCAAATATCTCTTGTGTTCTGTCCATCTGTTCCAGACACCAACAGCATGCTCATCACCATGGTATTGGAACAGGCTGGTACGCAAATAGCAATCAGCAGTTATTAACATAATGTTATTACTTGGTCCATAAAGCTAATATTGGCAGAGATCTTAGACATCACTCACTGTGACATGATAGTTCCTCAGCTGATGGACTTTATTGTGCCAGAATAGAATAGTATTTTGTATAAAAATCAGCAAAAGAATGCTTTTTTTTTTATTTCATGCAATTAGCATAAATTACCAGTCTAATCTATATCAAGATTGTCTCTTTATATCCAGTAATTTACAACCCATTGTTATCTTGTCGTAAAGCAGCATTCTTTAGAAAACAAAGCAGGTTTTTTTACATGCTTTAGATCAAATAAACTACTGAAAGTTCCCTTTTCCCCTCCTTTCTCCCCCAGCTGTTGATACAGACTGATGCAGGAGTGGCTTTCTGCATGCAGAAGGCCATTTGTGTCAAACTTGAACCAGACGAGTTCTGGTTTATTCAGCACACAGTCTCCTTTGGTAGTGTTGGAGGGGTAGCATGTGATTGCTGCCTGCCAGGAAACTGTCACTCTCTGCACACACATTAAAGCAGTCGGTTCAATACCTTCTGAAAAGAGTATAAAACTCACTCTGCGTTTCTAGCCTCTGGAAGGAACATGGACCTTTCAGACCAACTTTTTGCAGGACTCAGCTTACCAGGGATGCACACTGCAGTCCCCAACACATCCTGAACACTCTACCAGATTTGGAGATTCCTCACCTGTCCTTACTCCCCTTCGTACATCTCATTTCCATGTGGTCAAAAGTCCAACTTCAAAGGTCTCCTTTTTGTCTGGTCACCTTTCCTATGATACAATGTAAAGATTTTTGTCAAGTTGATCAGCCACACTTTTAAAATCTCTGCTATTTAAATTGCTGGTTAAAATGAATTGATTCCTCTCAGGTGGCTTGTGCCAGTCCGGTTAAATTAATATTCTATCTGTATATAAGTTTTCTTCCCTGCTTAATCCAAATACATTCCTTGGAGACCCATCTTGCAAGCTTGTCTACAGAAGCAAAATGGAGCCTTTCCAGATTGCAGCTTCACCTCTGCAGTTATAAACTATAAAGCAAAAGTGAAACCAAGGCATCAGAGTTTCTAGGTTTTATATACAACTTTTGCTCGCTTAGATGGCAAATTGCTGCTAAACTAACATTTCTGTAAGTGTTACAGTGTCCAAGCAAGTGCAGCTATGATGAAAGGGAACATCTTTATCTGAGCTGGTTGTGATTACATCAGTAGGCACAAGCAGATTGCATCAGCCATTGTTAGTTTTTCAGTGAATATGAAACTTACTGGTTCAGTCTCTATTTTTATATCAGTAGTTTAAAAAAGAAGAGTTAACTACAACAATTATGCTTTAAAATAAACCAATTAAAAATGTAAATGGATTATTAACAACACTGTTGCCAAATGAGCTATATGTATGTAGAGCCCAACTGGAATGGTCAGAAAGGCTAACAGGAATCTTGTTATAAAAAGAAAGGATCATTCCCTATAGTTTAGTTCTGCCTTGAACACTTAGCTTTTGGCCCCACTGTGGGAAGGAGTCTAAAGTACCAGGTGACTTTCATACATGTCTAGATACAATTAAGGGCAAAGAGCGGCATTTTTACCCTGTCATTCCTTTTTATCAATCTCAGTTTCTTTCAGGGCCTGGATGGATGCATGCCAGCCTGTCCTGCAGGATATAGTCCAGTGAATAGGAGAAAAAAATGTGTTTGAACTTGGCATAATTGCAATGAACATAAAGGTATAGTTGGAACTTACTCAGAACACTCTCTTCTCTCTTGCTGTCATAGGCCAGTATCTTGGTTCTCTGCAGCCAGTTGCTTTGGATCAACGTTATTCAGGAGAATGAGTCATTTCTGGCTCAGCTTAATGGATTTGTTGGGACTGAAAAAGCTAAGGCTGGACTATAGGCCATACCACAAATGATTTTATGTAGCTCTTTTTATCATGTACAGTGACTGCCCACCAAAAGAAAATGAAGATGTATCACTTCAGCTTTTATAAGAAAGGTCTGTACAGCTTTTGTAATATCCATGAATAGAAACTGGTTACAGAGGTCTTCAGCTTTCTCTGCTTCTGGGGTTGCAGCGTACATCACAACATTACCTGTTGCCACTGCACTATTTCTCCTTGTCCTTTTAATCTGAGCTAGGCTGCATCCTCCTCAGTAATCTTTCAGGTTTGTGACCTGGATGATAAAATGTGACCACTAAAATAGGGTGAATGATTATTTTGCAAAGTAGGATTTGGGGGAGTGTATGACCTTATATCTTTGTAGAACTGGCTGCCTCACAAAATAGCTGTTCTGAGGGGGGTGGGCATTCAGTTTGCCAAGTGTTAAATTGGACATATCCTAGAAGAAGTTAGGTGGACTCCTTTGAATCAATGAGGGAGGCTGAGGTCTGATATGTTAATTATGTGTTGATGGAAGACACAGTAGTCCATTGCCCTTTCTGAGCTACAGTATTAGTTCAAAAAGCAATGAAAAATCATCGCAGAGGAGGCTGTCACCCTTATTCCCATGTGTGCTATATTTCTTCCATGGATACCAAATAGGAAAGCAAATGTAGTTCTTTTGATTATTTTTTTTCTTCAAGTGCTGTCTCACATAATAAGGCTCTGTGACTTCCTGCTCCACATCGCTTTTTGATGCTCTTGATTTAGGTATGATATTAATATGTCTTTTGAACCATGTATTTTAGCAGCTTTCACATTCAGACGTAAAATCCCAGTTATTGAATGAATATTACATGGGGCAATATTGTGTTAGATGACAGCCTAATTTGAATAGTTAGTCATGTATTCAAAATGCGACCTTTTTTGGCATGGTACAGAAAGAATCTCATCAGTTCATGAACATAGGCAATGCGTGCAGTGTGTAGGGAGTGATTGCATTTAACTATGAATTAGTCTATCTTTAAATAGTACTTTTTTTTCTTAAGGTAAAAGGAGCAAATAATTTCAGTACCCTGGCTTGAGTAGCATTCATTGTAATTATTTTTCACCATGATAACCTGTGGAATGTAAATAGTTTTTTAATTTCTCAATGACAAATCTATAGCTCCTGGAATTATCTATCTTTTATATATATATTATATATATAAATTATAGCATTTATCTCACCTTTTGTTTGCTTTTAGGGAGAAACCAGAGCTGCTTCATCAGTGTCAGCTCCACACTGTGGTTTGGCTCAGGAAAAGAATCGCATTGATGGATTAGTGCAACAACCCCCCCAGCCATGGAAGGATTCATCTTACAAGAAAATCCATAGGTGACTAATCAGCCAGAATGGCCATCCCTCACCCACAGTGGTAAGCAGCCTTTGAGGTCTGATATATTTTGGTATACCTGGAGCTCAAGTCTAAATCTAAATCAAATTCAGCTAAGCATCCAAATACAGAATTTCAAACATCACATTATGTGCCTTATGAACAAAAACAAAAAGAGAAAAAACAGTTTCCACCGTGCATATTTTAGTCTTGAATCCTGCTTTTCTACCACTTTTCAGCAGTGCCCGGTAACTTAACACCTTTGCTTTCATGTTTGTTTGTTTTTTAAGTTAGTCATCACACAGTGTCATTTAGAATCAATTTAGCATCCTTCCATTGTGCTGAGTGATTCCAGTGAATAATGATAGCAGGATTAGCCAGCTACTAATTAAATGCTGCTGCCTCTTAGCTTGAAAATGAAACACCTCTATGGAATTTAAGAGTATCTGGCTTTATTTAGGCTGTGTGTCTAAATAGGATGTACCAGGTTAGTGTACCCAGTGCAATCTGAAAATAAAATCTTAAAACAGCAAAAAAGAAAAGAGGGGGAAGAAGAAGAGAGCAAGAAAGTGAGAGAAGGGAAACAAACTCACCCGGTCATAAAAATGTTGAATTGCATGGAAAATTTTCCGCACTTTGCTGAATCCTGAGTGCAATTTCCTAATTTTGCCTTTGTACAATGCAGATAAAGGGTTCATGTCTGTTCTCACTTCCACTCACAGGTGTGTCTTCAAATTTTTACAAGTGATAAGTGGTGTAAAATAGGACATACTGCCTATTTGTTGAGGCCTACAGCTGTACCTGTTCCAATAAAGCAGGAGCTAGGTTCCTTACTGCTTGTGGACTAAAGAACCCATTGAGTGCTTGCTTCTCATATTGGCTTTACTAATATGCAGAGTTTTACCACTTAAATTCACTGATTAATGTTTGAAGCAGAATTAAACCTTTATTAATTTTATATTTTTCAAAATCTGCTACCAAAAATCACAGTATTTCACAGTTCAAAGAGAGTTCTTTGCTTTTTCAAAGACATTATTAAACTGATTGTACCATCCTCCTCAAAGGACTAGTGGTATACCCTCCTATGATACAAATAATGCAAATGGTACAAATGACACAAATTATGAGCTCCTGTCAGAAATAATAGGGATGATCATAGAATCATAGAATAGAATCATAGACTAGAATCACAGAATACTTAAGGTTGGAAAGGACCTTAAGGTCATCCAGTTCCAACTCCTCTGCCATAGGCAGGGACACCCCACACTAAACCATGCCACCCAAGGCTCTGTCCAACCTGGCCTTGAACACTGCCAGG
>JBCJKH010051476.1:0-23186 GCA_039877255.1 Loriculus beryllinus
CAGGAATGAGCTTTTGTAAAGCTTAAACTGACGCGTGTGGATAGAAAAAGCTAAGAGGCACTTCCTCAAAGAGCACATCCAAAACGTCTAAGAGACAGGAGTCATTTGCAGGCATAAATACACGAAAGCCCCACAGATGTGGAGTATTCCAAAGCTCCTTACTCGTTTCCCAGCTCTATAGTCACTCAAAGGAAATCTCATTTCCCAGCTTAATTATACAACTGGAGCTGACACTCGTGGCAGAGTTCAAGGGATACAGAACATCGGATTGAACAGAGCTCAGTGGGGAGGGCCAGAGAGAACAGAGCTCAATCCCTCTGGCTTGGTCTCTGCTAACAGAGCAGGCTGCTGCCCCCCTGCCTGCCCCACATCGCTCACCTCACTGCGCTGGGGGCTTTACATGGGGTGCAGAGGAACACACGCAGCAGGCAGGAGATGGCCTCGTGTGAAGGACCATACTGTCAGTTAGGCCAAAGAGTGGCCCTTGAACACATCTGCATCCTCAGGGGAGATGAGGAGGGGCTCCTTCCATGTGTTTTCCTCCTGTCCCAATGCTCCCAGTGACTGCTGTGAGATGAAAGGTAAAAGGCTCCTGAAAGCCCTGGGCAAAGCACCTCGTGTTCCAGTTTCAGGAAACTCGGAGCTTCCCCACAAACGTGCAGGGGTGGAAGGAGGAAATCCCCACAAGGGAAAGCACAGGGAACTTCAGGAGTCCATTGTATTTCCAGGTGGTTTTTCCCCTGGACACACTGCTCCCTATTTCCATGATCCTGAGCTGTCTGTGTGCACATCAGGCAAGAGCCTGGTGAGCAGCAGAGCAAGTCTGCCCCAAAGCAAAGGGGTAGCTGGGGAACTAAAGGAGGGGAAGTGAAACTCCGGGAGGCAAAAGGGCACAAGCAGGTACCACGGATGTCAGGACATCCCACTGCATCACATGGGAAGTCACGAGGGGCAGAAACATCATTTCAGGCCCAAACACCCCAAAATGCTCCCAAATGGGAGCTCCCACAAGCCCAGGCTGCCCCTTCTGCGCTGAGCACCAGCCCTTTTCTGCATCCCAGCACATGCAGCCTTTGCATTTCCTGCTCTCAAACACACGGGCTTCTCCTGAAGCTCCCCCAGCATCACCGGAAGCACAACTGCACAGCCCTGATTTGCCCAAGGGCACCACATTTGGTACCCTGGTAGTGACCAGTGCTGGAAGATCATGGCACGGGTGAGAGGCTCCTGAAGGATGCAGGGCAGAATGAACATCCATATCGACATCCTGTTTATGAGCCGAGTGTGGCGAATATCCCTGCAGACTTCCTCGAATCCATGGTGCCCTGCCAAGGGCAGGGAAACGAACCGCCACGTGTCCAGGGGGAGGGCAGGAACCGTGCTCGGCACTACGGAAAAGGGGAATAAAGGGAGAAGCAGAGCCCGGTTTCACGGGAAGGACCCATAGGACAGTGCAGTCTCCTTTCCCTTCTGTGCAGTGAACACAGCGGAAAGCCGAGGACCGTGTCCTGGGCTAACACCTGGGACTTCATGCCACACGTTTGCTTGGATCCAATGACAACTGTAACTAAACTGTAATTAAGCTTTCCTGCACGGACGATCATTCCATACAGAAACCACCTTTTCCATTTCAGCTGTTTGTGCAGCAGCTCCACTTGAAACCAGGAGCAGCCCCGCTTCTTTGGGAACACAGCACGTGAGCAGCCCCATCAGTAATCCCCGCACAAGTGGAACCGGGCCAGGAAGCGTTGCCATAAGTCAGCAATTGATCTCCTCAGTGTAACAAGAGCCAACAGATGGCACCGGCAAATTGACTGCACTGAAAGAACCCAACTTGTTGATTCAGGAGAAACACTTCCTACAATTGTTCCGAGGCGTCCTCCCGCTCCCCGTCCCTCCTGGAACACCCTCACTGAGCGCGCACCGCGAGTGCCCTGCTGCGGGGGAACACGGCCGTGAGGCTGGGCTCCTCTCTTGCTCCATGGCCGGCTCTGGAGCAGGACTTTGGGCTCCTGAAGGAGTAAGCCTGGAGAAGGCCAGTCTAAAGGCACGGACAGGACCTGAATTCCTTCCCCAGCACAGCCCAGCAGCCCTCTCCTTCCTGTGCACTCCACTACAGCCTTGCTGGGATGCCCACAGGAGCTGTCAGAGGGCTGACAGCAAAGAGCTCCTCTTTCCAGCTGCTCCTGCCTGCCAGCGACACTTGGGAAGCTCCGAACACGACCCCTTTGGATTAAGCAGCTGCTGGAGGGGTAAAAATCACTCCCAGAAGCAGACACTGACGCTGCACAGGACCTTTGGGAGAGCTCTGGTGCCAGAGAACAGAGTTAAAGGAAAAGGGGGAGACAAAGGAAAAGCTGCTGCAATGCCTCCTGCCCCACGCTGCACACCCCAGTGTCCTCAGACACCACAGCAGCTCAATGGGTAGCTGTCACTCGTCACCAACATCACCTTCCTGCAGGGATGGTCGGCTGGCAGAGGCACGTGCTCTTCAGGCTGGCTGTCACAAGTCTGCCTGGCTGCTAAGGGGCCGCACTAAAGCTAAAGTCAGTGCTAAAGCCAGCACTCTGCATGCAAACAGGCAACTCGTACAGGTTTTACCCATAGGAAAACACTCGACAGCAGAGATGTGCTCTGACATCCTTACACACCCAGCCTCTTACCAGACCAGAGGGACCGCTCTCGACAAGCTCCTGGGCACACAAAGGCATCTCCCCCTAGGAATTAACCCACCAGCAGAACCCCCCAGTTCAGGGATGCAGCAGATAAAGCCAGGCCATTCCACAGCCAAACTGGGGGCTTTGGAGGTGGCACAAATACTGGCAGCAGCTGAAAGCAGGAAACCGGGGACCAAGATGCACCCAGCAAAGTGTGCTTGCTCAGGAAGGAAGTTATCACCGTGTCCACATCCCTCTTCACAATCAATGCGGTGACTTGCGCCTCGCACAGGGGCAAGAAAACCCCAATGGTGTTTGGGAAAAGTCAATACACGCAAACCCTTGGGCCTGGGGCAGTGTCAATGCCCTGCTTGTGAGCGCTGTGCTCCGCTGTGACCCCTCCCCGATCCCAGGGGAATGGGGCTGGAGTTCAGTGGCAGAAGCACAGACCCCACATTGACGCCTGCAGCTCTGCTAAACGCAGCGGGGACAATCTCCTCATTCCAGGGCATGTCCAACGGGACAGAGCCAAGGGCAGGGGACAGGAGTGGGGCATAGTCACACAATTCCCACCTCTTCTGAACCCCTCCAGCTTTACCCGTGCTGTGTTGACACTGCAACCGACCTCCCCATCCCTTCACTTAGAACCCTGTTACACGAGGAGGAAACCCTCCAGCTCCACAGCCTCACTGGATGTTGGTGCCAGCGATTTGTTTCTTTAGTTCAGAAGCCTTATAAAATCATTGTAATGCTTAACAGATGCAAGTGTGAAACGCCACAGGGCTCAGAGCCATGCATTAGAGGTGGTATGGAACATTATTTCTTTATCCTAGCCAAGGAAAAAGGCAAACTATACCAACAAATATCAGCCTCCAGTGATGGCCCCTGCTACTACACTAAAACACGTCCACATGTCCGTCTGCAGGCAGCAGGCAAGGAAAGCTGCTTGCCTGCTGCTGTGATTGCACTGAACTCCTTCATAAGAACACTTAAGAACCAGCGTTAAGCATCAGCTGAAGCCTAAGGGATAAAAGCTCAAGTAACAGGCAGGTAAAGGCTCCTGGCTCAACAATGCTGGACCCCCCAGCCCAGCTCCTTGGTTTAAGACTCACTTCCACCTCCTGCTCTTTGACCTAACAAGAGACATCCTAGGGCCGAGACGGAGATCTCCGCGAGCAGCACGTGCTGTGACCCGTGCACACACCTCACCCTGCGAATCAGGCCACCATTTGGTCAAATCTCAGCTGAGCTGCAGGTGTCAAACCCAGCCAGCAGATGCTGAATGCAGCTTTTGCTCACAGCATCAGCAACCACAGGGGCTCTGATGAAGCAATGCAAGTGCTGTGTGGCTTTGCTGAAGTGAAAGGAGGGAGAACAGGGCAGTGAGCACCGCTGTGGTTGAGCCCTGCGCTGTGCTGACAGCCCTGCAGCACTCCCTCCATGGCTCCTGTGCAAACTAAACACCATCTTGGCACTTACCAGACAAAGACTGTACTTGCTAATTAAAACCGGTTTCCAAAGGAGCTCAGTTAAACCAGCACAGGGCCCTGTGGAGGAGCATTTACATGGATGTAAAGCAGTTCACACATCAAACGGGCTGTGAAGCAGCAGATCCTGCTCACGTAAGCCTGGCTATGGTGTGTAAGCCTTAGCCTGCGCTCTGCACACAAGGGAAGTCAAGAGGGGATTCAAAGCCTGGGAGGACACTTGCTCACCTTGGTCCCTTTCAGCACAGGTCACCCTCCATCTGAGGGCACCTTCAAACTGGTTCCTCAATCACTCTCCTCCCATAAAGTCATTCAGCAGCTGAACTCCTGTCCAAAAGTAGCAAGGTAGGGCCATGCCTGTGCAATGTGGCACCAACCTCCTTTAAATAAAGGGGAATGGAGGAAAGGCCTGGGAAAACGTGGTGACAACAGAGGATGCTCTGCCTTTATCTGCGCCACTTCCATCAGGCAGAGCAGGGCACATCGCTCTGCACTGCATGTAGGAGGGAAGCACAAAGCAGCTTGTGTGCGCTCAGCACCGCATCTCGGCAGCCATGGGAAGAGCCGAGCATCCGAGGGGGATGGAGCAGGATCCTGCAGGAGCCTGGGCTGCCAGGAAGCACAGCAGCAAGAAGGGGAGGGAAAGCTGCTGACGAGCACCGCAACGGTCTATCAACAAGCAAGAGCAGCAGCTAGTTCTGAATAACAAGAGCAACACACAGTAAGGGCAGCTCTGGTTCAGCTCCCCAGTCTCCCACACAGCACAAGGAATCCCATTACTGTGAGGTGCCACAGTAACTGGCAATGGATCAGGCTGTGCAGCAGAGTCACAGGGAGCTTTTGCAGTGGCTTCCAACTGATTTCCTGAGGCTCCTCAAGGGTTAAAGCAAAGCATTTCTGGGAGATATTAGGCGCTGATGTCTCGGCTTCCCTTCTGCACACAGCAACAGCCTCCAGAGGAATCTGTCATCCCATATAACAATCCCTTTCACTCACCCTGCGCCTCGCCACAGCCCGAGCGGCGGTGGCTCCGTGCGGAGCTGTGACACGGAATCCTGCTCACATTCCAGAGGAGGTTCTGCAGCACACACAGCGCTCCTCATGTGTACCTGCATTAACTGCAGTTGTGCTCTGAAGGGTAACAGCTCCTGGTTAAAGAAGGCTGTAGGAACGTTAACTCTCCCATTGGGATTGCAAGAGTACCACAGTCTAAAGCAACGGCTAGGATGGAACTGCATATTCCACCAAGTCCATCTGGGAATACCTGTAAGGGTTAAGTCTGCTCTATACCAAAGCCAGTCTACTTGGATATTCAATATAAACCACAGCAATAGGCAGCACTACAGCACACACCTGCAGAACAGGGAGTTACGCTGTAATACTGGACAACTCCACGACTGCCAAACCCCAAACTCTTGCGGTATCCCGGAAATCACAGGCACTTCTCAAAGGGTCTGCAGGCAGCCCAGCTCCCACAGCCCCAGTGAGAACACCCTGCACCAAGCAACCAGCACCAAGCAATTGCCAGCTTCACCACCAGTGACAGCCTCACTTGGCTATTCCAAGGTGCTAACTCCAGCAGCACTACAGGCTCTGGAGCAGGAAGGGAACAGCGGGATACAGCAGGCTGCCGGATCTGGGTGATGCACTCAGATCTTTAGAGGCTGGTTTCCAGCAGAGGTTTTGCCTCACGATCAGATGGCAGTTTCTATGGGAACAAACAAGCAGCAGCCCCGTCACCAGATGCCTCACACAGGGCCTGCCTTGGAGAGGCACACGCAGGGTCCCGGCCAGGCTGCTCCACGCCGGGAATGCCGAGGGCAGGGCATGTCTGCGGAATGGTGTGTTCCCACTGCCCAGCAAGACTCGGCTGGCCACAGCACCAGTGCATGCTCAGCAGCATGGAGATGCTCTGGTTATCAGCTCTGAGGCACAATTACAACTGATATGCCCGCAGTATTATCAGTACAAAGCCCATGTAGTGGTTCTGCTCCAAAGAGCCCGGTGCCTGTGCACAATGAGGCACCAATACATGTGCCATCACGTAATAAACTCTGGTTTCACATCTATAGGCCAAAACATCACCATTTCCATCAGGCACAGGACTACAGCAGAAAGCCATTCTCTTCCCAAAGCCATCATCTCTGCTCACTGCCTCCACCCTCAAGTTAATTAAAGCTCCCCCAATTAGATGCTTTAGGAGGGTTAACGTCACTGTCAGCAAGACAGTAGCACTCTCCCTTGGCCTTGAGAAGAGCCACGGCTGCCTCAGCCCCCCACTGCAAACAAGAACATCCAGACTCGGAGGTTCCAGCATCACCAGCCCTCACTCCAGAATGGTTATGAAATGAAGTGGAAATTTTTGGGAAGAGAAGCCAAAAGTGAAACCAAGGAATGCAGCCTTCCCCACATTAACCCTCAGTGACCAGGAGAAACATCCCAGCCATGGACAGCCCTTTCCTCACCCGATCCTGCACGTGCTTGGCAGGGGAAGCAAAGCAGACGGTGCTGGTGTGAGCGGCACTGCTTGGGGAACGCTGCCCTGCACCCTCATGTCTCATTATTTGCACTGACTCATAGATATGCACTGGGGAGATTAAAACCTCTGCCTGGTCCCAGCAGCACCTCTGCAGGCAGGTGGCAGTGCCCATGAAGCAGCACATCCATGGAGTGCCTGGCCGGGATCTCCCTCCACCACTACTCATCCTGCCCTGCAAGGGATGCTACCCAGGACAGAGCCTCTATGGGCACTGAAGGAACCGCAGTGTTTAACTCCACGTGGCTGATGTACCGGCCTCTTGGAGGTTTAGGAAGGTTGCTTCTTCCCCCAGAAACACAAGGATTAGCCTAAAATCGAAGCTTGTTTCCCAACACAGGAGCCTGACAGGAACTCACAGCAGTAACTGCACAGAAGCATCCCCTCTCACTTCGGTGTAGCTCTGAATTCCAACACTCCGGCAGCCTACAGGCCACTTCCAACAACAGTATCTGATTTCCCTTATCAGTAGGGATGGCTGAAACCCACAGATAATGCTCTCAGGAGCTGAAAACCTACTTAAAGCCAAACCATGACAGAGCACCAGCACTCTCACAGCAACTGGGATGGCAGACGCAAGGTGTCCAGGGGCTTTGCCTCTCCTCAGCACCAACGTGTGCCAAGTAACCATCGCTGCACCCCAGCTCAGCTCTGTGCTACAGCAAGGGACAAGGGGTATTTCTGGAGCACAGACAGGGCTGTGTCGAAGGCAGCCGTAGTGTTGGAGTACCCAAATTCTAATTGTGGCTGCTGCTTTGCTTTGCCACCGTAAATCCTCATCTGAGGGAGTAAGACAGCAGCCAATACACGAGCGTAGGCACTGCACAACTGGGCTTCTGCAGGCACTTGGTGTGAAGCAGAATGTGCTTGGAAGATTGAATTTCTAGGGAATGTTTAAACACTGAAGAGTAAACACTGAGTCAGAGGCGAGCACTGCATCCAGGTGAAGGCAGCAGGGGCACGTGGAAGCAAAGCCACAGCCTGGAGTTCACTCAATGCCTCCCCTTGTACGCGGCAATTCAGGGCCCGAGGCAGGACAAAGCCTCTTTTATACGTGCAGAGGCTGTGAGGAAACAAAACCCAAACAAGTAAAGCTCATCTGTGGGGGGCTTACAACAGGGCTGCAACACCGCTCGGTGTGCCTCAGCCTGGGTGTTTGAGCAGAGGGCTCACACACAAGTACTCACAGCTCCAGGAAGGCAAGAGAGGGGTGCTCATCCCAAGCACAGCCGGTACCTTAGTGCACAGCAGGTGTTGTTCCTTCCACCCTCCCAGGCAGCCGGCTCAGACTCCAGCAGTTTTCCCATTTCACGGCATTCCCCATTTCCTGCATCAAGCAGGGCAGGAGCACCAGCACCAGGAAATCAGCAACACATCCACTTGCCCTTTCAGCAGGCTATTTACTTTCACAAGGACAAAGGGATGCAGCTCTTGCCTTACTGCACCTCTACATCTAGCCCAGCAAGCTGTGTATCAGGGTAGCTCCCCAGTCCACACAGCCAGAAGTGGGTATTCCCTACAGATTCCTTTTGTCCATAAACCACGCAGGAACAGGCGTTGCTGCTACCAAACCACTCATCCCAACGTGCACCACCAGGAAGCAGTGCTCTGTGTGATGGTACCCAGCAGCGTCCCTTCTTGTGTCCCAGCAAAGCACGAGCTGCTCTCAGCTGAGGCATTCCTGCTCCTTAAGAGGGGAAGAGAGCACAGAGAGTGCTCTGCAGCCCATGTGGGACACGAGAGAGGCAGGCTGGGCAAGCTGGAGCCACCAGACCTGCTCTGGCTCCTGACCGAGGAGCCTGAGAAGCGGGAAGCAGCACCCAGTTGTTTAAATCACCTTCTGCAGCCGTGCTCCACACGCGGGACCACACCGGCGCGCTGGCAGCCCGAAACACCAGCAGGAGGAAACTGCTCCAAGATGCACATCTGCAGCTCCCAAGGAGCAGACGGAGAGGCTGCCAGGTCGGGATGGGAGCTGCCTTACGAGGCTTCTGTAAGGAACTCGTATGGCAGCACAGAAAGGTACCCGTGGAGCCGCACAGAGGTTCTGTAACCCCAAACCCTTGCACAGGGCTGCAGGGCTGTATGTAAGCGCTAGGCAGCTCTGCTGAGCACATACTGCACCCATTCCACAGCTCCTCGGGATCTGTGCCGTTGGAGATCCTTACGCAAAGCCCAGTGACAAATGCCACCTCCCTTGACACGGAGGCACAGGAGGAGCCTGCAAGGGTTCAGGATCACGTTTCCCATCTCCCTGCTCATTCACTGCTACCGCTTGTGATGCCCTTGCTCTCCAGGGACAGATTACCAGGAAGAACAGGAGATTTCTATGAACTTGAAGCATACCAGCAAGAAAATACAGGCCATGTCTCATAAAGTGGAAGAGAGTGAAGTTGTGAAAGTGACATCTACTTTCCCTACCAGAGATCATTCCGTCCCCACCAAAGCCGATGGGATTCAGAAGCAGCCGTGAACAACTCAAGAAAGCTTTTCCCAAGCAGAGTCACCCAATAGTGCTGTTATCCATCCACTCTGGAGCACGTGAACCAGAGCCATTAGCAGAAGCCAACCGCTTCCAGCTCCACCAGCAGACACACTGATGCTGCTGTCCTGTGTGGAAAGCACCTCACTATGATTCCTGTGAGCACGCAGAGCCTCAGCCTTCCCACTGCAACCAGCAAGGAGAAAGCCAAGCCTCACTTTGTGCTTTCCCTGTTTGTAGCTCGAGCTGGGGCAGTGAGGAGAGGAATGAGTTGAGCAGAGCTGGCAGAGCCACTGAGGTCTGTGTGGTGCAGATCTTGGTCCATCTCTCCAGAAAGGAGCTTCCATGTTATTAGCTTGACTTTCCACGATTCAGGTACAAAATGAGTTTCTACTCCAGCACGTACCAGAAATTCCTTAAATGCACCAGCTGCCTCAGGGAAAACAACTTTTCCCTGGTTATGGAATGTGGTGGAGTCTTAGGGAATAGCTAACAGCGACATCTGAGATGCTGCAGCGGGCTAGGGCCAGGATGTGCACCTCCTGAAGAGACCACAAGCCTGCTCGGAAGCAAGCCCCTCCTGTCAGCAAGGCTCTGCAGAACCATACTCCCCACGGGCTACACCTTCCACATCACATTCCCCTTCCCATCCCCACACACAGCCCTCAGGCTCAGAGGCCAGGCTCTAACACCTGACCACGAAGGAATGAGCTGCAGTCGTATCACGCCAGCAGCCTGCGCATCCCAGGGACCTGTCATTCCGCCAGGATTAGAACTTGGAAGTGCTCAAAACTGCAGAAGCTCCCATTAAGAGGAGTCACAGTTTAAACACTGCAGCTTCACAGCCAAAGCCAGGTGAATCCAGGTTCAGGGCAGGTACTGGATGCCATCGGAGGAGCAGAACACGAGGCTGCGTGTCACTGCCTGGAATGACCTTCCCGGATGCAATCACAGCACTGGAGCTGTGCCTCACCCCCGGGTCATGCTCTCCCCTCCTTCCCCCTCACGTTCATCGCTGTGCTCCAGGAGCCTCTGGCCTGTCTGTGGAGGGGAAGCTGAGGGGAAACAGCTCTGCCCAGGCCCTCTGGGGAAAGAGCAAGGAAAAGCTGTCACACGTCACTGAAATGGAATGCGAGGGAACCAAGCGCGCTCGGCAGCGGGAGGACAAGGACAGCCTTCCACTGCAACCTGTTTGTGCACAGCATCGGCTGGGGAAAGCACAGACAGAGCCTTCAACGCGGCACCTGGGCTGGTGCTCGACATCCCTTTTGTTGCGAGGGCCTGAAGAGGGATTTTGGTTTGTAGGAAAGGTCTGTGAGTCAAATGAATCACTTGCTAGGAATGTACAGTCATCCTGCCATGGAAAATGCGGAGATTCAACGCTCAGTCTCGCATCCAGCATCAAAGGTTCAGGAACACTCCTTTAAGAAGCATTACTCATCCCTGAGCCGCACAGCACTGCAGAGGTGTGGGGAAAGGAGCAACAGCATCAATAACTCACCAGCAAAACAAGCAGGTGGGAGTCAAAAAGCCTAAAGCAAGACCTCAAGCACCCAAGTGCCAGAAGCCTTTGTGCAGCAGGGCTGCCTCCTGGGCAGCGGATGACACCTGCACCGGGTTTTCAGCTCTACCCCGCTCTGACTGTACCCAAAGACATGCACTCGATGGCGGCACTCGCATCTGCAAGCACCGGCTCTCCAGCAGCTGACAGGGGCTTGGTGAAGCACAGAGCTACTCACCTAAGGAGAAAACAGGAACCCACGCACGTCCTGGCTGACAACAGCATGGATGTAGGCAGCATTACACACGCGTGTATCTGGGACACACAGCTACAGGGCAGGGGTTCTGCAGTGGCTGCGTAAGAGAATCCATTACAAAGGTTCAGCACCGCAGCAGTCCTGCACACGGGCCTGTTCTTTACGTGAGGGTCACAGAATGAGTTGCAATACCCATTCCAACTTGATGTTACAACAGTTATGTCAAAGGTAGGAGCGCACAAGCACATCACTTCCTCCCCCACACCAGGCTCCCTGCATCACCATTCCACGCCACACACCCTCCTAGAACCCCTCCTCGCTGCACTGAGGTCTGCTGAAAAGCACCGCAATGAAAAGCGCGCACAGCCAGACCCAAAGATGCTCTGGTCCGTCCCTGCCCGCCAGCAGACACACCGCCTCCAGCAGCCTCCCGCTTGTAGAATGTGGCTCTGCAGAGCCCTTGTGCCAACAGACGTGGTTACGTGGAGCTGGAGCCCTCCCTGCGCACACGAGCAGAGTCTCCTGTGTCCCGCACAGTGCTCCACCGTTAACCCATCCGCGTGTTCCTCGCTGGTGCCACCAGGCCCGGGCACCGTGCCCCAGCCCAGCACCTCCCGCCCTGCCTCAGCGGGCAGCAGAGGGGCTCCCGCAGCTCCCCAGCACTCCTGAACAGCTGCACTTACTGCTCCGTGCTCTTTTATCTAAGCCAAACCCTGCAGGACGAGGCTTGTTCCAGGCAACGACGCCCTCGCAGCTTCTCCTGATAGCAGGCGAGCAGTTAGCTCTGTACCCTCAGCGATCAACTGGCTCACCTGCCCCACCTTCCACAAGCCAATGCCCGAGAACACGAAAAGATCTTCTGTCTTCTGAGCTGTGCCTCCCCTGTGGGCTCCTTTGCTGATAAACACATGGCAGGATTCCACACCCCCCCAGCTCTGATAAACCTGTGGGCTCAGCTTTACTGGAAGCCATGCTTCCCACCTTGCCAGTTTTTCACACCCCTCTGTCTCACTAAGCAACTGAGATACCCGAGGAGTGAGTTTGAAGTGAAAGGAAGGTTCTTAATCCCAAGATCTAACCAGAACTGGTCCTCTGTCAGCTCATCTTGGGGGGACAGCTGCCTAACACTGCACTGCCTCTACACACACACTTTCCTCGCAGGGACAGGTAGCTCTCCCGTGGCTGGCTAATACTTGCAGTGGTGAATCAGTAAGTGCTTAGTAACTCAGCACCTTGCAGTCAGCTGTGAATAAGCAAGGTCCCTGTCCCGAACACCACAGCCTGGGCAGGCCGGGCAAGTGCAGCGAGCCACAACAGCGGTGCAAGGCACTGAGCCATCCCAGCACACCCTCAAACTCCCTGGCTCCTAGGAGCCAGCAGCTCTACATGTGCCTTATCCAGGAGCTCTCAACACCAAATACATAAACAGTCCCTGGAGCACAGATGGGAGCTGATTCCTATCCCCTCCCAGGGGAGTTCCCTCATCACCAGGCTACAAAATCATGTTCCCTCTTGCTTCCAGCCTTTGATGATACAAATCTTACGTTCCTTCCTACACAGCACCCCAGTTCCAACATGAGCAGCACCATCCCCTCCCCGCGCAGAGCACTCGGAGCTGCACTCCGCCTGCCCCGAGGCCCCAGGAGGTGGCTCGGCTTTGGGATCACAGGGAACGCGATTCCCGTCTCCCTTTCACTCCCCTGCGGTCCTGGAGCTCACCCAGGTGCAGCCATGAGCCCCGCGATGCTCCGGGAGCCTGGAAACACGCTCTTCCCATGGGAGCAGGGTGCTGGGGAAAGGAAGGGTCCAGCTCCTGAAGAGCAGAAACCATCCAGTGCTTCTCCTTGCAGCAAACCACATCCTGAGCTCAAGCCTGTGCCCAAAGTCACTTACTTCTCCCTTCTGAAGGCAAGTTTCTAACCTGCAGCGTTTCCCATAAGTCCTGAGATACTGACTGTGCTTTCCAGAGACCTGCAATCGGAGAACCCCTCTTCTCTCCCACCCTCTGAGCCCAACGAGCCTCCCTGGAAAACGTAACCCTCATCATTCAAGTCCTCTGCAACAGAAGCAAGTTTGATGCCGCACAAGGGATCTCATCTTTCAACGGAGGCTGAAGTGAAGCAGTGCTCTCAGGGAGCGTCAGCTTTCAGCCCCAAAATGCAGAAGTTTTGGACGTTTGGAATTGTTGTGGTTTAACCCCAGCCAGCAACCAAGTTTTTAGCTCACTAAAGGCAGGGTGATGAAGGAGGATGTCAGTGCTCTCTGAACGAAGTTCACCTTACAGCAGCAGTGCTACAAGACACAGGACTGCAGCTACTGGGCCTCGCTGGTTGGCAATCAGAAGACAGAGACAACCAAACCCCCCTGAGGAGCAATGCGGTGCCCCAGAGCACCAACCATGCACAACTGGTCCAGGAGCTCCTGCAAGCCCCCTGACACAGCCAAGCACATCCTGCAGCTGCCACCCCGAGACTCCTCAGTGTGTCCTGCGATCACAGACACAGCCCTGCAGAGCCAGAAACCGCCCGAGGCTGAAAGGAAGGCAGCACCACGGCGTCAGGCAGAGGCTGACTTGCGTCCATGCCAGCAGACAGGTTCACTCTTACATCAGGCACCCTCTCCTGAGGAGTTACTCAAAAGCTGGCACCGAACCACCTCCTAGGAATCCAAGTGCTGATGCCTGAAGTCACCTCCTTGGTCTTCCACACTCACGCTCACACCATGAGAGCCCACAACACGGCTTGCCCTTCACTGGCTCTCACAGCTTCATGGAGTCCTTGGGCCATTTGCTCTGTCCAGGGAAGGCAGCCCAGGGCCAGCCCGGAGCTGCACCGTGGGATTAGCCAACGTTGATGAGGTGCTCTAAAGATTACAAGCGTCACCCGTGTGCTAAATATTGCCCTGGCACTATCAGCCTGAACAGCAGCAGAGTATCTTGTATCTGCTCCTGCTCATCTCGACCTGGTCGCCGAGGGCATCAGTCAAACTGCCTTCCAACCACTGTACTTGGCATTGGTCCGAGGGGCATCTTCAGGCACATCACAGGAGAGCAGAGAATGAGGGAACTGCCAAGAGCCTGACTTGTAAATCTACTGTAGCACCATCACCAGGAGAGGCTGAGGGCTTTATTTGCTTTTAAAACATTCTCATGTGTGTGCATGAGACTGGAATACTCTGGAATGATGCCCAAGCGTGCAAAGAGGCCCTCGCCGTCATTCCCCTGGACAGAACTGGCTTGGCAGTGCTATGAAAAGGTACTTTGTGCACAGCAGCTCAACAGCAGCTAAATGGATCCCAGAGTCCTTCATTCCCCGAGAAGCTCTTCACAACACTCACAGCATCTGAAATCAGAGACTGAGCACGCAGGGCTGCATTACGCACAGCAAGGATGCACTGATTCTGGTTCCTTTCTTCCCTTGCTCCAGCAGCACCTCGATGGCTCTTCCTTTGGCTACGAGCAGGGCTGAATTCTGCTCCCAGAGCTGTACCACTGTCCATCAGCCACGTACCACCGAGCCCAGGGACCCCCAGGCAGCACCAGCACCCCCACGTTCCCAGCGTGTGACCACTGCAGCCCACTTGACCCCGAGTCAGAGCAGCTCTGGGCAGCCCCAGCACAGCAGCCCCATGCCCAGGCTGCACTTGCCCTGTGCTGTGTCTGCCCTCCAACAGCCAGGGACAAACACATGAAGCCCAAGGACAGAGGAGCTCATTGCAAAGGAAAACATCACCCAAAGCCAAAACAGTGGCACCGCAACAGCGGCTGAACGCCTGCTCAACACAAACAGCAGCACGAGAACCAAACGCAGAGGGGTCCGGCAGCAGCTCCGCAGCACAGGAGGGTGTTCTGGGGAGGCATCCCTGGGAAGACAACAGGGCAGGAGGCAGAGAGGGCAGTGCAGGGCTGGGAGGGATTCCTGCAGGCAGGAGGAGCGCTCAGACTGAGGGAGCTGCCCTCATGGGGACCTGCTCTGTGCAGGTCCATGGGGCTGACAAGTGCCACTGCCTCAGTGACTCCCTGCAGTCACACATTAAACACTCCTCACATCGGGAGCGGGTACAGGCCAAGACCTCCACGTTGAACACGCAGCTCGGTACAAAGCAAGCTCCTGACAACACGGCATTCAGGCAGAGCCACCTGCACCCTCTTCTGCACAAAGAGAACTGGGACCGGAGCATCACACCCTACAGAAGATGGGAACTGCTGTGGGAGATCATGCAACACGTTTAACAGAAGAAAAAGGAAAAGGTAAGAAGCAATCTTACTCCTCACTTTAACTGGGAGCTGATATTCCTGGTCTAATCAACCGGAGCATCCCCAGCACTAAACTTCACCCCTGAACTCAGAGGCAGAGCTGGGGTTTCCACCTATGAGAAGGAGGCAGCAGAGGAGACTGCAGAGCAGCCGTTGTTCTGGCTCCCAGCGAGGAAAACACGATCAGTTTTCCCTGCCATCCACCAGGCCCTGAGCTCAGAGCACAGGAAGCAAGTGCACACAGACCACGCAGGAGGCTTTCAGCTTCGGAGACCTCCATGCGGCAAAGCGAGAGGTGCTTCGCTGTTTACCTCAGCCACGTAACCTGCTCTGCAATCGCCTGCCGGGTGCTGTGCTCAGCTCCTGTTTGGACAAGCACGTTTGCTCGGTGCCTATTTGAATGATGACTCACCCGAACAAGCCGGGGCACCCTACCACACCAAGCCCAAACTGCTGACTACGGGCTCGGGATGCAAATCCACCGGGAAGCGGCGTTTCCCTACGGAGGGAGGGCTGGGACGGCCAGGCCTGGTCACTGCTGTGTGTTGGTTGTGCCAGCACAGACAGGCTGCTCCTCACCACTGCTGGAGGAGATGCGTACTCGTTAACAGCAACTCCAAGCCATGTCTGGAGCGAGCCCGGCACCTACAGTGACGCAGCCGAGCCAACTCCAACACCAGGCTGGAAGCACAGAGTGCAGCAGAGTGGTAAAACACGACGTTATACAGAGACAAACCCCACCTCAGCTGCCAGCTCAAGGCCAGATTCAAAGAGGAGACGAGAGGAATAAGCAAGTTCCGGAGCATATTCTTGCTCTCATTGCAGTTGTGAAGGGCCTGGCTGCAAGCCCGTGGCCGCCTCGCCGGTGGCACTCCTCCAGCCACTGCCACTTGTGCCTCCTGAAGCATGCGAGAGCCGCAACCCGTGACGAGCCCAGCAGTAATTGCTGGATCAATTTCGATGCTCCTCCGGCCACAGCAAGGCCTGTAACTGTAAACCAGAAACCTTTTAATATCCCTCTCAACGAGGGGAGAACAACCCCGGAGCAGCAGCAGCAGCAGCAGCAGCAGCAGCAGCAGCAGCAGCATGGGCTCGAACCTGCTGGGGCCTGGCTGAACCACCCACCCAGGCACCAGTGGTGTTGAGACACTGGCAGGGCCACAGAAGCAGCTCTTCCATGTGTCACTGCTGCTGCTGCGCTGCTCAGCCCTTCTCCTGCTGACCACACTGAAGAGCTCCATGTGCTGGAACACGGAACGAGAAGGCAGAAGAGCAAACCGATGAGGTGCCATCAGAGCAGGAGGTGGTGCTCGTGCAGCCTGAGAGTGTGGACAAACGCAAGCCCAAGATTTCAGCAAGTCAACGGGGCTCTGTGGAACAGGGCAGGGTTACAGCTGCTCTCCGCTGTGTCCAAGCAGCGCTCAGGGCAAGGTAAACAATCTCAATGGCTCTTTGGAGCTGATGAAGCGCTCCCAGCCACGGCAGCCTTTGAACAGCAAGTGAGGCACTGCTGCAGCAGCACTGAGAGCAGCAGAACCCATCGCCAGTCCCTGCTGCCACATCCCAAAGTCCATCCCCACCTCACCAGCCCTTTACAGGGAAGGCAGCTGCTCCTGCCCCGGAATGAAGGGGCAGGTCTGGGAGAGCCTGGAGCAGGCCCCACCTCGCTCCATGCAGCCCTGACCTGCTTTTGTCTCCCCGTGCAGCGAGCAGGGCTGAGTTGCCATGGTGAAGGCTCTGACACATTTGGTTTTCCCACTGATTTCCTGCTGCACTACAAACCTCTGCTGCTCTGCTCATGGCTGTGGTGACAGCAGCCACACGCGGGTGAAGAGCAGAGTCAGCCAACAGCTGCTCACTGCCAACAGCATCTTCCAGAGCAGCCTGAAACTCCCACCAAACCAAACCCCTCTCCCCCGTCTCCATCAGGATGACTTGGATACTCGATTCCTGTCTTCTCAGGACACACGAGACTTTATCCTGCATCCTAACCCCAGCTGCCTTTAAACCGAGCCCAAGGCAAGTTCAAGGTATTTGATCATCCTCCAAAGACGCCTCTCCAGAAGGCAAACCCGCGCGCCTGTCCCCATTCTGATGGCACCAATAATCCCAGCCTTAGGACAACCTGGGAGCCCAGCCTGGAGTCCTGCTGCCCATCAGTACCCCCATCAGCTTCCAAGGCTGTCAACCTTGACCTGCAGCACAGAGCAACGCTGCTCACAGCAACGCACCGACACGCTCAAACCAAACGGGACTTTCAGGCCTGCTGCCCTGTCTTACCAAGAGGAACTGGGCCATTTACTGCCCCTCACGATGAGAGGCTGCAGCCTACCCTTGTCCTGAAAACAGCCGTGCAAGTCTCAAATCCCACGCTGCAATTCCTGAACCAGCACCATTTCCTTTGCGCTCACACAAAGCAGCGGCCACCTTCACATCCAACTGTCTCAGTGGTGACAGCAACAACCCAGGTTTGTCCGTGGTACCAGCCTGGGACCAACACACACACACACACACACACACACAATGGGAAGTGGAGCTCAAGGCCACGCTGCTCAACGAATGACTCAAACGGCAGAAGTGCCTGAGTGGGAAACCACCCATACTCAGTCTTTGCTTGTCTTTTTACTGTGTGCTGAGAAGCTGTTCACATCTTGTTCTGACTAAGCACCGGCTTCCCCACGAAGCCCAGCATCGAGGCCGGGCACCCAGCACCCCCCTGCAGCACACCCACCACCAGCTCCGTGTCTGGGTTCTAACAGAGCTCAGCAGCAGAAAGGAAAAGACTCTGGGATTTCCATCGGACACTTCCCAAAGCAGCTCAGGTGGAAAACCACCTCCACAGAAGGCAGCTACTCAGATCCTTGCAGAGAGGGAAGCAGAATGACTTCTGTTGGTTGCCAGTGAGCAGGAGCTTGAAAACCAACAGTTGCTGCATCACTGACAACCATCTCACTGGGTCAGACGCTGGAGATGCACGAGCACAGACGGGCTTCGTGCAGCCAGGAACGTGCTCCTCAATGGCTGCTGGTAACAGCTCTATCTGCTTCACAACAGCTGAGGTGTGCAAAGGACCAGTTGTGCCAGCTCAGCTGTACAATAACCACAACAACACGTGCTGTCAGGAGCCATTCAGGGGCACTAGCGCTGCCTGATAATACCCGACAGTGCCGCTTGTGAGATTATAGCCAAGGGTTTCCCACCAGCACACCTGGAGAGCAAAGACTAAGCAGGAAGAGTGATGCTTTTCATCTTCAGCTGCTGCTCAGCCACTGATACATGCTCACACCAGCACAGCGATGAGCAGCAGAAACCCTACCTCCTTCAGTGCAAAGGTAACCGGGCAGGTTAGAGAACAGTGCCTCTTTCTGCACGGTACTGCCCACGGTACCACCTGTGCACGGTACGTACAGACCTGTGCACAGCCCTCCTCGGTCACAGGCACACACACACACTGCCCTCACAGAGGGAACCTGCACACCAGCTCCAGACTTCTGAGAGCACAGTGCAAGAGCTGAGTGCATCCTTCCATCCCAGGGCTGGGAACCAGCTTCCCGTTAGGATGAGGGCTGCAGTTCAGCCTGTTATCTGATCAGACTTCACACACAATTACATACAACTTGTCAACTCACTCCTTCCATTAAAAAGCCTCAGATGTTGTGAAACGCTCCAATTAGTTTTCAGGTGAAGCCTCATCTGCCCCATTCAGCTGCTTTCACCCGGCAGCAAGAAGCCTCAGGGCTTGAAAGCCAGGGTGCCCGGAGAGGGGCCAGAAACACGGGGCTGGAACTGACCCATGAACCCAATGCAGGCAGAAAACCTCTGACATTCACTTGAGGCTGAACGGGAGCATAGCCCTGAGCCTCGCACTGCAACCCACGGCCACGGCTCTCCCAGCCCCATCGCTGTTACGCCTCCGTCCACATTACACGGGTATTCCTGCACTCATTCTCTGCAGGGGGAGAGCCCCTCCAGGAAGAGATGGAGCAGAAAGTCCAAGGAGTGAGCACAGGCTCAGAGAGCCTTGTGTGGGTAAGGAACACCCTGCACAAAACCCGTCCTCGCTCCTGCTGCCCAAATCCAGGGGTGCCTTCACAGCCTTGAAGCCCCCCAGCAGCCTCATTCAGACCCCTTCAGTCCAACGGGACCCTCCATCCCCGAGCAGCCACGCTCTGCGCGCCACAACACCAACATCTGGGCCACCCCTCCATCCGCCCCCAAGCAGAGGTTACACGCGGCAAGGACTGGTGCTGACGGGCTGGCAGCAGGATGGGATCCAGCCCGGAGGCAGAGGCTGGGGCTGTCCCATGTCTCTGCCCAGCGCCCTTGGCCCCCACACACCACAGACCCTGCGCTATTCTCAGGTCCGCTGGCGGTGGGAGTTGGTTTGTGTGGGTTCGGATGATTCGGCCGCTTTGAAACGGGGCTGAAGCCACATAATTCCCTTTTTATGGAGCCCCTTTGATGGCCATTTAGCAGAGAGGGCGAGGTTTAGCCTCAACTAGAGACACTTGGGTCAGAGTTACTAGAAAAAGACACATAATGACCAGTAATGAATCACCCGCCAGCGGTTTCTTCATTTAAGTGTTAATGCAGCACATTAAACCCCTGGACCGGGATCAGCAGAAAGGCCCCATCTGTAATAAACACTGCAATGGCTTAACTAGAGACGTTCCAAATTGCTCTGCTTAAACCCTGCGGCTCCAAAGGGAGACACTTGAGTCACTTTAACTCTTCCTTCAGCTGAAGGCAGCATCTTGCTTGCGCCACACAGGCAATGGGACGGACGCAACAGCACCCAACACTCTTACAAGAGGAAGTGACAACTCCCACAAGGATCCCGTCAGCTGGGGAGCACTTCCACCACGAACTGCACCTCCTGCTCTGCTGGCAACTTCCTAAAGCTTTCCTTTGGTGTTACACAGTGGTCCTGAGGGAGGGCGAAGGGGCAAGCCGCTGGCAGCACACTGCCATAGCAATGGCACAAGCGATACACGACCCAGCCAGAGGACACGGGGACAAAGGAGTTCAGCTGCTGCTGCTGCTATTTCCTGACTGCCTTCTATGGAGAGCCCTCCTCCGAAGGCAAAGGAGAACACAGGCTCTGGAAGCCCTCACAGGCCTCCCCAGCATTCCCCAAAGCCTTGCAGGACGCCTGCCGAGACACACCAGCCTTTTGCACGACCAAGGGAAAGAGAAGCAGGACAGGTGAGGCACCGGCACGCACTGGAGCAGAACAGCAGGGTTAAGGCAGGGGCCATGTGGCCCTCCCACGGCTCCTTACGAACCCAGCACTGAGCGAGTCCTCAGGATGGGAGCAGCACACAGCGACCCGGGGTGCTTGCTGTGCTCACCTGTGCCTGGCACAGCAGCCACCACCATGTGCCAAACTGAGCCCGGAGCAGCAAAGCCATGAGGCTGCCAGGAGGATCTGTACCTGGTGTTAGTGCCGCAGAGCCCACCTCCAACAATCCCAGTGCAGACTGCTCTGACTGATTCCAGCTCACCCACAGACAAGCCACAGAGCCTAGGCCAGCTCTGTCATGGAAGGGAACAGCCTCTCGCAGCAACAGCAGAGATTCCTCCTGTTCTCCAGAACAGGCTTCAGCTCCTTAAAATCCTAGAAACAACCAGCTTCATCCTCACCTTCCTCTGGTGGATGCGATGGTGCAAGAGGGGCTGTGTGCTGCCAAGGGTTACAGCATCACAGGTTTGGGTTCCTATCTGGTAAGACAACTCCAGGTACCCCTTACACAGATGTTGTCACACCCAAGTGGTCAAACCTGCTCCTTGCTTCGCCCCTCTCCTCCCTCCCCATCCCCAGCAGTTCCTCGAGTCAGACACATCATCCAAAGAGCACAAGGACCACAGACAGTCCCCTCCATCAACATCCACCCACCAGCCCGCGTGACAAACGTGGCATTAAACCCAGCTCCAGCACCTGAACAGAGCTGGGATTCCAAGAAGCCACTTGGGTGATTTATACGTGGAATTCCTGCGGAAAACAGCCCGTTGGGGTCACTCAGAAGGTTTTTCAAACAGCCACAAGGAAGGGTTTCCTGCCAGCAGAGGCAGGGACAGAGAGAGGAGCTGCAGGAGGTGCCCTGCAGGTGCCCAGTCCATCCATCACCCCCAGCTGGAGGAGCAGCTCCAGCTCCTGCCTCGCACTAGAGCAGCTCTCAGAGCACAAGGCTCCAAGTCTGCATTGCCAGGCACTGAATGTAAATCGCCAGCTCGGTTAATACGTAAATTGTTGACTGCTCCTTCCCCTGTTCCAGCAGTTCCAGCACAGACAATGATGAATACAGGCCTCCTGCCCTTTAGGATCATTAACATTCCCCTTCCTTAGCATCCCAACACTGCTGACCCACATCCAGCCCGTGAAACGCAGTTCTATGTAAAGTGCAACGTCCTGTGTCAGCACGATGTGCCAGGCACACACAGCCCTCCTCTATGGCACGAGGCACAGCTTCTGCTTCAGGACACCTGGAAACCCCGGGCCTTCCATAAGGGAACAGCCACCAAATCAGTCCCTGCTGCACTTTGCTAAGGCAAAGGGAATACAGACCAGCTTCTCCCTGAGAGCTGTGTCCCAGGGTCAGGGCCGCGCAGGGATTTGTGGCTGTACCTGAATGCTGCCCGAGCAGGAGAGCTCACCTCTGGCAGGGGCTGCCAGCAGGCTCAGCACTGGGCCACGTTCCCCTTCAGTGAGCAGAACTCTTCCACATCACTGAACGTTCTGCCAAGGCTTTGCTGCCTTCTCAGTCGTTTCCATCAGCTCAAACCCTCATGGGTATCACTGTGACGCAAACAAGCTCGTGGCAGCATTATTGGGTGTTCCCGCTGCCCTTCCAAAGAGCCTTGCACGATACCCACCTCCAACCTCACCACCAGCAGCACCAGAGCGCGCAGCACCTCCTCCCTTCCCCACTCCTCCGGCAGAGCCCCCAGTGCCAGGCGCAGCAGAAGGGGATGCACCGCAAGCCCCACACCCAGGGCTCCCAACGCAATCCCTGCGCTCCCGCTCCCCCTCACGGGCTGCGATTTGAGAGGAAACCCGACCTCGGAGCTCCGAACGCCTCCCGGTCAAGCCCGGGGCGCAGCGCAGGCTCCGGAGCCGCCGGCGGCAGGGGCAGCGGCTCCAGCGGCGGTGCTGCCGGGGAGCTCCCGCGCCTCCTGCCGCAGGCGCGCAGGGGCCGCGCCGCACGCCAGCCCCCCGCTGCAGTACCGCTCACGCTCCGCCAGGCTCAGCGGCAGGGGCGTCGGGAACGGAGCCGAGCTGCTGCCCAGCGCCCAGCACAGCCTCTCCCCGCTGAGGTCCCCTCCCAGCACCCCCGAGCAGGGCACGGAGCCTCACACCGCCACTGCCAGGCAAGCCGCGGGTGCGTTTTGCCACTGACACAAAGCCCGACTGTGCCCGTGCGGAAACCAGCCCCTGCTCCGGCGTCCTGCGGAGCCTGCGCTCCGCGGAGGTGGAGGGCACAGCACGACAACCCGCAGGCGCCGGAGCAATCCCGGCTCACGGGGAGCAGTCCCCCTGACCTCATCGCCCTCGTCTCCATCAGTCAAGCTCGGTTAGCACGGAGGAAGCAGCAGGGACGGGCAAATACACGCCGAGCGCGGCCAGAGCCGCCCAGTGTAACTGAGCCGTCACCAGCCCCTCGAGTCACCGCACCCGGGCACAGCCGCGGCCCCAGCGTGCCCACGGGGCCCGGCAATGGGGCTCCCTGCGTCCCGCCCGCTCCCAGCCCCGTTCCCTCCGCCACCGCAGCCGGAGGAGCCGGCAGCCGGACGAGCCCCCTCTCAGGGAGGCACAACCGAGCCGGGGCGGCTGCGGCAGCTGCTCCGTACCGGGACCCGCCGCAGGCCGCGCTCCCTCCGCCCTCAGCGGGCCGGCGGCGGCCGTTGCAGGCCGCAGCGGGCCCCGCTGTCGGCGCTGCCCGCGGGCCGGCCCCGAGCGGGCGGGTTGCGGTGCGGTGCGGTGCGGGCAGCGCGGCGGGGCCCGGCCCGGCCCG
>JBCJKH010051477.1:0-13182 GCA_039877255.1 Loriculus beryllinus
ACCATTGGTGTTATCAGGACTGTTCCCAGGCTGAAAGTCAAACCACAGCACTGTGCTAGCTACTAAGGAGAAAAATGACTGCTACTGCTGAGCCCAGAACAGCCTTCTCTCTTCTGGGTGTTCTTTTTTCCAGTTCTGTTATTTTAACACATCCCAATCTTCAGATATGTTAGGTATTCCTTATAGAAATAAGGACTAGTTAACGTGTTGTTGAACAGCACTTTGAATCTGTACCAAGAATTAAACTTTCCTCTCCACTAAGCCATTACCAGTTGTGAAGTACTTCAAAGTATGATTTTGTATATTTAAATAAAACATTTTTTTTTAACAGCACAGATTAAGCCAGTGCTGGTACTGCTGTCTTAAATGGGTTTTTTGTAGTTTCAACTCATTGGACACAATTGTACAAGTCTGGTGATGCACAAGAAGCAGAAGCCAGTTTGCTGTGTCTTTTGCTGTATTGTATCTGGCTGATGAAAATACAAAATCAGAAATAATGCTTTGGCACCAAACTAAGAAATTACATCCTGAATAAACTTGATTAAGAGTGAAGCTGTTGATTAAAACAGACATTTTAGCATAGTTTTGGTGGTATGTTTTTTGGGTTTTGTTTGTTTGTTTTTAGGGGAATTTCATTTCAAGTACTCATAATTTAAAGCTGAAAGTAGCTAGTCAGTATCTAAGTGTATACTAAATGTTTAAAATTAAGTCATCTGTCAAAAATTATGCTATGGCAGTTTACTTCTAATTCTCGCAACAGTGAAAGGAACTTCAGGGACTTACGCACTATAGGGCCAAAGAACAATTAAAGATTTAATCACCTCCATGGTGGTTATAGCTGGTAAAATCTCCCAGGCAATTTATGTGAACCATTTTATAGTTCCGTTTTGGTTATGTAGGTACTAGTTTCAAATTACTGTATTATTGGACTGCCTTGTAACATTTACACAGTGGATTTCTGAGCTATACATTACAGATGAAGTAGACCATAGTGTTTCCACAGAGATGATCCCTGTCTTTTATCCCTTGTCATATAATCCTCCATGCAACCCATTAAATTCTCTTACAGAGCTCTGAAATCTAATGCATAATTTTAAGCTTCAATATTTTGTATTACTATGACAATACTCAACCTTTGATTGAGTCTTTGATCAGTCAGGTCTAGTGGAAGGTATCCCTGTCCATGGAAGGTGAGGTGGAAATAGGTGATCTTTAAAGTCCCTTCCAACCCAAACCATTCTATGTTTTCAGAAAATCAGAATAGTTGGAGACTGGGAACAGTTTTTTCTTTTAACTGATCCATTTTTAAAGAGCTAGTAAACTGTATAGTTTCTTGCCCAGATCATAGATTTTAAGAAAGGACTTTAAAATTATGCTTTTAAACTTTGAACTAGAATTCAGTTGTGGTGTTTAGTTTTGGGTTTTTTTAAATGAATTTCAGTTGTTTAGCTTGTCAGAGATAAAGAATCAAGGGGATTAGGAGCTTGTGAAAGGGGCTGAACCTCTGTAATGCTAGACATATGTTGGTGTGATCTGCAGTGACTTGATACAGTGACAGTGTAGAGGCTAGCAGAGCCCATGTGTATGTCAAATGCGATAGAAGGTATCTACAGGAAAATGACAACGTTTTCAGATGTGGACAAACAATTCAAAGGAAGTTTATTTATCAGAGACATTTTGTACCTGTTGCAGTACTGAGAGAAAGCCTGCACTCTTGTTTCAGCTGGTCATGGTGTGACTCTGACACCCGGTTACTATGAGGTAAACACAAACATATGCACAAAACCGTGACTTTCTGAATGTCTGCCTTACCTTGCAGTGTCTGTGAGGTTATTTATTGCTGAATAGGAAGAAAAAAATTAGTTGGTCATTTACAATGTGAGAAAAAGGATGCACTCTGGAGATTCCTCTGGATTGAAATATACATAATAAATCTGTTCTCTAGCCAGTCATCATCCATGTAGCCATCCTCTCCATCACTGTTTTACCAAAGTAAAGAAATTTGATTATCAACAGTAAATGATTCTATTTTACAGAAACTTTGGCCCACACTCAGTGCTTCTGCCTGTTTCAGTACCAGTGAAAGTTGCTGATAGATTAAGCAGGAAAGACCCCTCAATTTTTAGGATAAGTGATTGTACCTGTTGCTGAAAATTACACCAATTGGAAATATAGAGTCTGGATTTGAAATAATGTAATATTTTTGCTCTTATATACTTACTGAGAAGCAGAAAGGAGACTGCAGCAAATTCTTAACTGCTATAAATTAGCATAGCAGTGTAGATTTGGGTGTGTGATAATCTGCTGCGTTCTTTCTTGAACTGTTTATATTATATAGGTGCCATTTATCAGTATTTCCTGAGTGAACGGTACATGCTCTCTCTTTCTTTAAAACAATGGGCAGATATTAACTTGCACACATGATTTTATTTCCACAAAGTATATACAGGCAAGTGATAATTAATGTTCATACTGTGAAATTACAAACTTCCCTTCACACCCTGCAGAACGGATGTATGCTGCACACAAACTGCAAAATTGAATTTTTTTGTGAATCACACTCTGTCAGAGCTACACCTAGCTGAAGCTTTTGCTTGGTGCAAATCCAACTTTATTATTAACTAAATCTGATGATGCATTGTCAGCAGGGTATCGAGTTACTGCAGAATGTATATTGCACATGCCTTGTCTATACAAGGTATTTCCCTTTTGCTTTTTTTGAGTGTATGAAAAACTACTTTTTTCAGCTATACTAAGAAATAATTTTACAATTTTAAAAATTGCTTTTTTCCTGGGTTTCATTGTTTAACTTTCAATTTTATACTTAATATTCTATTTTATACAATTTTTTCCCTATATGCATTTTAAAGAGTGAAAGCAGGGCTTTCTATGTAGCATTTTTTTTTTAAACCTCATGTGAAGAAGTCAATTGTTAAATGATGCTCTCAGATTCATAACCAATTGTTTTATTCATTAAAGAGTTTCCAAGGGACAATACTGTCTAAAAATAAAGCCTAAAGTTTATTGCAGCTGCCAGAATTATTGTAATAAGCAGCATGGAATTACTAGTGTAAATTTTGCCTGTACAATAAATTTTGCTTGATTATGGAAATCAATCTAAATAGAAACATAATCATATTATTAATATATATACTTAAGAATATGAACAGATGAATATTTTTCAATAAATGACTCAGAATGATATAGTTATTACATTAATGAAAAGCACACTGATTTGTAAATTGTGTAGGCTGGAACACCATGATACAGTCCTAAAAGCTAGAATATGTTTGTTGCTTGGTAGATGTTTGATGCGCAAAGGGCCATTGCAGAAGCGCAGTGGTGGATTCTTGCCCCATTGTCTAATCAGACCATAGATTTTATAAAATGTTTTCACTACTTTGAGACTTTCTCCTCTTCTTTCATAAAAAGTAAAGGTCAACCATCAATAAGTAGTTACCATCAGTAAGTGTGTTAAGTAGCTGAAGAGCACTGTGTATAGTATTAGATTGTAAAGACTGCTTGAGCTTTTGAAAAGGGGACAAAATCTTATATCTCTTCTTAAAGTCATGAATGAAAAAAAGGATATACAAGCCCCCTCCAAAAAGGATATAGAAGCCCAAGTAGTAGAAAAAAACCCCAACAAACCAAACCAAACCAAACCAAACCAAACCCCACACTTCTCTCCACCTTAGATAATTATGGACTTCTCTCAGGAACTCTCAGTGCATTATGTGCTTACCTGTCTAAAATATAAAGTTTGAATTGGCTTAATTACTTCAGTGAGTTAAAGTCTTGCAAATATTCTATTTTATCATTTCCGTAACAGAAAATCTCATTTTCACTGTATGAGTGGAAGTGCCAATTGAAAGTGTTTCAATTACTTTATTTATTCTTGAAAAGAGGTTAACCGGTCAGAATAAAATAAACATTTTTGGTTTGCTGAGTTCATTGATTCAATCCATTAAGTAGCCAGACACCACGACTTCTTTCAGACTTTGCATTTTAGATTATTGTCTTTCCCTTATTTCAGATGAAAATATATTTCAGGATTAAAATGTGACCATACAAATGTGTACTTTAAAACATTAAAGATGTTAGTGTTTTTAAGGACTAAGAGACTGACAGTAGCATTGAGGTGTACTGTCTACTTTCAGCAGTTAATCAACAATGAAAATAGCAACATATTTTTATTAGAATATTCATATTCAGAAAGGAAATGCCAGCTTCTAGATAAAAGAGGTTATTCAGTTCTCTGCTTGGTGATAACAGTAGTAGTGGGAATAGATTGAAGATAAACTCTCAGGTCATCACAAGTCGCTCCACCTTTTCAGTTAGCAGGGGTTGCTGGAGTGTGTTTGAGCCTCATAAACAAATCTAGAACTCTCCTACTAGGTGAAAAACTGCTGGCAATTCAAAAATTATCTTTCTTCTCCCTATTATTCAAATTAATTAACATTATTTCCTTTTTAATAAACTAATATTCAGGAGAAAAGGGAGGCTTTTTTCTTGATTTTTGCCTATCTGAATCAGGGGTAACAAAGTGAAGCTACTTTTTGCATTTTTTTCGACATTTATCCTGTCCTTTTCACATGCTATCCTACATGTATCTTAAAGCCAGACCATGATGTTACTTCTGGAGAGTGGCAAGCTTGCTTTTCATTCTCCTATTCCACCTAAAGCTAAATGTAGCACTTGCAG
This sequence comes from Loriculus beryllinus, assembly GCA_039877255.1. Lineage (NCBI taxonomy): Eukaryota > Metazoa > Chordata > Aves > Psittaciformes > Psittacidae > Loriculus > Loriculus beryllinus. The sequence continues at coordinate 4,702 of JBCJKH010051477.1, forward strand.
CTCATTTGTTAACTTCAGAGCCCCACAAAAGCATGCTGAATTTGATGACAGCTTGAACAAGAGCTTGGTAAGGCAGTTTTCTTAAACAATCTAATATTGTATTAATCACCTGAATATGTAAGGTACAAGATTTTGTGTCAGAATGCCATTATTCTAATAAAAAAATTCTCATAGGCAGATCAGATCAGCTGCCCTTATACCATTTGGAGAGCCACATGTTCATTTTCTGTTTCTTTGCATTTCTTTCTCCTACTGTCTTTTTCAGTAGGTTTTAATTGCCTAATTGAGATCTATTTTAGGAGATTTACAGGTAGAGATTAGTGTCTAGACATGAAACTTTCCATTTCAATTTAGGTTTGTTGACTCCCTTTGATTTGGAAAAGTGCTTCAATTGCAGCTCAGTTAGTTGTCCTTGAATGAGACAACAGGGGAGGTTACCTGTTACAAGGCATAACGATAAGTCTACAGAAGTTCTAGTTCTTGTATGTGGAGGTTGAGATGAATGTGGGGATTGCAGAACTAGTCACAGTTTTAGACAGGAGGAAAGGAGGAGTGCTGATGATGCAAGGAAGAGCAAGAGCTACATTTTAGCTGGTTTTGAGGCTTAGATATCAAGACAGATATCAATTACTCCTAAAATGAAAAGATCCAGGAGATACCAGACTCACATAAAGAAAGAAGGAACTTGTAAGAAGTGAGAATTGTTTAATCCCACTTTAGTAATCAGTGTGGTACAAATCTGTGGAGCAAAACAGGTGGTACTGGGAACCCAATATGAATACTATGTGTATTTGAGGATGTTCCAGATTAGGTCTAATCTGGTCTCATGTGGCTCATCACTACATTTTGTGACTGTTTTATTCAGCTGGAATCCAAATTGTGCACTGTGAGAGTGCTTTGTGAGTGTACGGCAGTAGAAATACTATCAGGAAATTTGTCTGAAAACTGGCATTCTTATGATAGGATGAAAATAATATCTGAATATTATAATTAAATAAATCTTAACTAAAATGTTAATACAGACCCATGCATAAGTCTACTGTACACAAGAGGCATAGATCCAGCAAGCTTATAAAAACTTTTGGGGGTTTTTATAGCCTTTAAATTGCTATCTGAAAGACTTTTTCCCTTACTTTAGAATAAACAACCATAGGGTTTTGTTGTGGTTTTTTATTGTTTTGTTGTTGTTTTTTTTTATGACACTTTTAGTGATCTTTTGAAATGTAAGAGGAAAACATCCATTAATTTTTAGCAATGCTACTTTAACTCCATTAAGGATATCTTTGACACAAGGGTATAGACTCAGCTTCAGGGCAAAATGATTCACACAGAATCATAGAACAGTTAGGGTTAGAAAGGACCTTAAGATCAGCTAATTCCAATCCCCTTGCCATGGACAGGGACACCTCACACTAAACCGTGTCACCCAAGGCTCTATCCAGCCTGGCCTTGAACATTACCAGGGATGGAGCATTCACAACTTCCTTGGGCAACCCATTCCAGTGCCTTACCACCCATACAGTAAAGAACTTCCTCCTTATATTCAATCTAAAATTCTCCTGTTTAACATCTGCCTATATTATCATCTTGATTTAATTTTTTATTTTATTTCATGATATTACATTGCAGCTCAATCTAGGAGCTAATGAATTGTTACAGATCTGTTAAGTTCCAGTAACAATCACATTTGTTCCCATTGTCATTTACCTTTGACTGTGCAGACTTTTTGCTGGGAAAAAAAAATAAGCAAAAACATTTTTCAGCTCTTTCCCCACACTCAGTATTCATATGCACAATTAGTATGTGCTTTTTACATTGTTATAGAGTTTCTTGTTTTCTCTCTCCTCATAACAATACCTCCTACCTTTCTGCAAGCAGACCTGACCACGTTGCTATTATGTATTTAGGCAATGACAATCTTACAATCATTTAGTTTGAAGACCTGTAAGATCAAGTTCAACTGTTAACCTAGCACTGCCAAGTCCATCATTGAAACATGTCCCTAAGTGCCACCTCTACAGGCCTTTTAACTACCTCAAAGCATGGTGACTCCATCACTTCCCTGAGCAGCCTGTTCCAAAGCTTGACAACCCATTCCATAAAGAAATTTTTTTTGTAATATCCAGTCTGAACCTCTCCTGGCAAAACTTGAGGCTGTTTCCTCTTGTCCTATCACTTGTTACTTGGGAGAAGAGTCCAACACCCATCTTGCTACACTTTTTTTCAGGCAATCATAGAGAGCAATGAGGTCTCCGTTAAGCCTCCTTTTCTTCAGGCTAAACAACCCCAATCAAAACTGACTGTTCTCTACTGAAAGAATGTTTGTTGATCAAAAGGATCTGAAAACTGCCAGGTGGCTACTTCATACTGATGATCAGACATACAATTGTTTGATGTTTCACCAGACAGTGTAAATATGATATAAATTTGATATACTCCTGTCCCCTCTCTCCTTTATAGCTCAGCTGTTTCAAATCAACAAGTAAACATTAAAAAAAAAAAACCCAAAAAAAAACCCAAATACAAACAAACAAGCAAGCAAATGCCATCCTGTGAGTTTACTACAGAGGAACTAAGTTTCAGGTTATTTTCCCAATTGAGAATTGATGGCTGATACTTTGTGTTGAATATGGATTGCACTTTATTTTCTAGTAAGAGTCTGTATAGTGAGCATAAACTGATGATGTTAGAGGTATTATCCAAGGTAATCAACAGCATCATTCAAATGTAAATTTTAGAAAATTATTAAAGAACTATCCTAATGCATTTTTTCCACAAACTATTCTATGAATGTTATAATTTCTCATTTGTTTCTTACATGTTCATTGAGTCAAGAATTTCAGTGGTCCCAATGTGTATATTGAGCAACGATTACCATTCACTTTTAATTTATAAGAAAAGTCATTGCAGCGCTCTGAAGATCTCCAAGCCATGCTTGGAATTAATGTATTGGGCTAAGTAATATTATGAAATTGAAAATATTTATTTGTTCTTAAACCAGATTTTTACCTTAGGGTAGTACTGAATTTGTTACTTAAATCACTGTTAGAAATGGTCTGCACAGATTCAAACTGATGCTGTATGTGGGAGACAGCTGGTTGTTATGGTAACTGTAGTGCAGTTTTTAATTCCACTTGGTGAGTAAAGCTAACGCAATGATGCTGAATAGTCCATGGCTTAGCAAGTGCAAGTATGTTGCATTCTCCATGTCAAGGTTACAAAGCAAGAAAATGCTGTTGTTGAGACATGCATACTGCATCATTTTTGGCTTATTGCTTCTGAAAAGAGACATTAAAAAAGAAATCTAAAAAGCTAGAAGATACCAAAACTATGAGTATTGTGTGTCCCTTAGGGAGCCCCAACAAAATGATAAAATTAAGAGATGAACTGTAAGATATTTATAACTAGTGAATACAGTTTGGTTTTCTTATGATTGTATTTGTCACTGCACTTTTAATATAGATCCAATGAAAAAAATGTGGGAATATCAAAATTTACTATGGCAGAAGAGCACAATGTGACCAATCATTTTTTTATTTCTGTGTTTATGTATCCAGGAAAAGAGGACATTAACTTCTTTCATTTTGTTAAAGTTGAGACTTTTAATGCTATTTCCAAGAGAAGACTTTTGCTTGTCACTGATGTGTCCTGTATGAAATAAGTAAAAGACAGTAGGTCTAGGTGTAGTTGGGGAAGTGGAATCAAAATCTATTCATTAGTTTGCTAAATTACTCTTTTCTCTCTTTATCTAGGCTCTCATACTTGGTATAAAAATAATTCTTCCTTATGCTAGACAGTAGTCTGAGAAAAATAGGTATACAGTTTTTAGTAGAGTCTGTGCCCTTGGCAGCAGTGTTTTCATATCATTGTAGATACATAGATCTTCCAGCACTCAGAATTCCTGATGATAAAAATCCAGAAGTCTTTCTCATTGCCAAGATAGACAATTTGTGAGCCTGACAGTTTTTCTCAAATACAGTCTTTCAGCTAATAATGTTAGTTATTAATTTTGTACATGATGTTAGTTCTTCAGTTGGCATGAGTCAAAATATTTCTGTATTGATTTTCTTTCCCTTTACCTCCTTGAGCATGTTTCTTACAAATCCTTGCTCCTGAATAATTAATTCATACACTCAGGTACTCATATCAGCATCTAGTAGTAACAGTAGTTAAGAGTCCAGAAATGAATGTGCAGGCTTCAGCAAGATAGCCTGATCCTGTTTAATGAAGAAAGTAAAACTGGGGAGTCCAGAAGAAAAAGGTAGTGAAATGGTTAAGATATTAAGTTTTTATGCTACTGCCTAAAATAAAGGCGTATCAGTTTAATAGGAGACTTGAAGTGATTCAGCAAGAATGATAACATGGAAAAAAAATCAGTCAAATTTGCTAGTCGAAGCCCTTGAAAAAGTCTGAATTATACACACTGTTGATGTGTCTGACTGCTAAAATAAAGCCCTTTAGAATAAAGGCCTTTGGTAGAAATTTGTAAACACATTAAATATACTGATGCCAGAAGAATTGACCTTTACTGAAAAAGATTAGAAAATCAGTAGAGCAAGAGCGGGAGACCAAAAATATTCAAACCATTGCAAATGCTTATATATAACAATGTAAAACAATTCATTTTCCACTGATTAAATTGCAAATTTGCTGCTTATATAACTATTTTACAATATTTTAAAAGTGAACACTGCATGGCTTGTAGACTGCTATTTTAATGAACATGTTGATGATGCTTTTGCAGTATGTAGGCCCTGCAGCACTAATACTTGAAAACTTGTATTAATTCAAAAGCCAGGAGCAAACTGAAAAGGTTATGTTTTCCCATCTGCATCTGTAGTATATTGCATCTGAAAGCAACTTTGCATTTGGAAGAATTGAGATTGTTATTCCCTTTTATTCAATCTAAGAAATGGGGAGAAAAGAATAATGTAAATTCTTAGTTCTCAATCTTCATTTATTACTGTACAAGTTTCATCCCATCTGACTTCAGCTAGGTTAGCGCCTATTCATGTATTTAAAGAAATCTTTAGTTAGAAATCAGTTATAGTAGGTTTCTTCATTCTCAGCAGTCACTGAATGGGAATGAGATGATCCTCCTGGTGTTAGTGCAGACCTCAGTTGGGTTCATGCACCATGTAAGAAGTCTCAAGTGACCTCCTTTGGCATCTCTACTTGAAGGTGCTCTCTTGTGTGAGACCAGTACAGCTCATACTGCCCCAGAAATATGAAATCATCTTCACCCAATATAAATTACGAGTTTTCATGTAGTGATGACTGATGAGAAGAGCTGTTAATATATGTTGACCTTGGTCAGGAGGTCCTCACTGTTTCATAGCGCTGAGCTACAAAACTTGATTTGACTAGAGGCTTTAGATTTTAATTTGGTCAGCTTTTAGAAATGAAATGCCTAACACTATGTCAACTGACTATTTTTGTAGTAGAAAAGAAAACTTTTCATGCATGCCTAGGTGATTTCTTGGTATCTGTGAAACATCAGGAAATAGGAGTGAGTTTCCTTCCAACCTTCTTGAACTAAAAGGACCGTATAAAGTTATCACTAGATTGGTGGAGACATGATATGATAGAACGTTCACTCAGACCTCACTTCCATTGTGGTTGTTACTGGATTTTACCATGGACAATGCTAGCAATTATTTTTGATGTTACCATAACTCTGTGACAAATCCCCTAAAAAAAAAAAAAAAAAATTAAACAAAAAAAATCCAAACATTTAATTGTTTTAATCAAGGTAGATTGTCCCTAAATGCTTTTTAGAATAGATGCATTCTGATCTAAGGAATCTGTCCAGATAAACAAGTAATCTATAATAAGGATGATGAATGATGAAGAGTGCATGTAATTCAGGTGGAGGTGAAAGTGTTCTGTTTGGCTCTGAATGCTTTCTGGCTGAACCGAAAGACCGACAGAACAGATTTTCACATATACAGTAGACTTACGTACACAACCGACAATGTTTTATTTTCAAAGATTCCTCATTATTCTAGTTTAGATTGTTGGAGAAAATGTATCTGCAAATACATTACTTGAAGAAAACAACTTACATTGTTAGGGAAAAAAAAAAAAAAGGTGAATATACTATTCGTCAGGCAATATCTGTTTTCTCTTTATAACCCAAAAATAGAATGACTTGGAAAACGATGCTATTCTTAACACATTGGCAACTTTATTTCCAATTGGACTCCTTTTCACCATTCCTTTTCTGTTCAATAGCCAAGAAAGTAAGACGGAAACAAAAGCTCACATCACCACTGTGGCACATATTTGGACCCATTAGTGCTGATAATTATCTTAGGTAAATTAGCCTTGGATAAATCCTTTTAATGTCTATAGTCTCTTATTTTACACACAAACATGTACCAAGTCTGTGTTTAGTTTTGCTCTGACTTGGTGTTCAGCATGACACTTGTCCAGAACTGAGCTTTAAAGGAGAAAATCAGACTTCACCATTTCGTTGTCATACTGAGCTCAATATCTTATCTCCTATGTCCACACTGGGTGTATCAGAATCCTGAAGATGAGTGCAAGACTTACAAAGCCAGGTATGTGATTTTGCATGGGAGCTTTGTGGAGCAGCAGCTACTAACAACTACAGGCACTAGCAGTAGTGGAGTGTCCATCTTGTTTGTACTTAACATCTCAATTAGAAAAAATTTCTTAAAATGTCACTTGCCATTATTGATATGCATCTACTTTACCACCATACAACTCAAGCATCTGGAGACCTTAGTTATTTTCATCCTAATGTGAAGACACTTTTGTAACTCAGAACCTCTCACTTGCCAATGTAACTGTATTCAATTTATTAAATTTTTTTTTTTTGCATTTCTTCATATGACACATTTTTTGACTGTACAGTAGAAGCTAATAAATAGACTGAAATTAGGAAGCAGATTATTGTTTTGGCAAGTGGGAGACTAAAATATATTGGTTTTTCAAAATCAAAAACAATTTGGGAACAGAGGGAGGGAAGAAATCATTGTTGTTCCTCTTGAGGAGGCATATTTTCTTGACTGTTGTGAGGAGAGTGAAGTTGTATCTTGTAATAGAATGAAAGAAGGTGTGAGTGTGCATATGTGATCTTTCCACTTTTCTCTTTGGAATACAAAAGGAGCAAAGGAATAAAGCAAAGGAATAAAGCAAAGGAATGTAACAATCTCGTATCTGCTTCTAGATATATGCCTTTCCCAAGTTACAGCTTGCAACCAGTAATGCTGGGTCTGAATTGTGTAATGGCTACAGGCAGTAGGGTTCATTCCTGATGATAATATCCAAATGATTCAAAATCTGTAGAATATTGAGTTGTTTCATGGTGTGGAACTTTTAAATTCACTTCTAAATGACCCGAATTGAAAAAAATTATTTTCTGCTGTTTCAGCTTTCCTCCATTATCAGACAGGGGCAATGTTTCAGTAGTCATCCAGCAGCAATGTCAGTAGTTCATTGCAGTCATTCTTATGAAAAGGCAGCACTAGAAAAACACGTACTAGTTGGACTTCTCTACATCATGTGCAATGTAGAAGCTTACTTTCCCTCAGGAAAATTATATCATCAAAATCATTTGTTAAAAAATTCGACATTAATCTTTTTGTTGTGGTTTAACCACAGCCAGCAACTGAGTACCGTGCAGCCACTTGCTCACTCTCACCCCATCTCCACAGTGGGGTGGAAAGGAGAATCAGAAAAAGGCAAAACCCATAGATTAAGACCATAACAGTTTAATAATTGAAATAAAGTAAAATATAAACAATAATAATGAAAAAGGAGATTAAAAAAAGAGAGGGTAATAAAACCCAAGAAAAATAAGTGATGCACATACAGCTGCTGACCACCAATGCCCAGCCTGTCCCTGGCTACTGTCCAGCTCCTCCCAGTTTCTATACTGAGCATGATATTGTATGGTATGGAGTATCCCTTTGGTTAGTTCAGGTAAGCTGTCCTAGCTGTGCTTACTCACAGCTTCTTTGTGCCACTCCTCACTGGTAGAGCACGAGACTGAAAAGTCCTTGTTCAGGGTAAGTGCTACTTAGCAACAACTAAAACATCGGTGCCTTATCAGCTCTGTTCTCATATTAAATCCAAAACACAGCCCCTTTCTAGCTATTGTAAATAAAATTAACTCTATCCCAGTTGAAACCAGGACACAAAAGACATGACACTTTTTCATGACATTCCCACTTATGTAATGCTAAATGAACTTTTATATTTGTCTAGTTTAACTAGTTGTGAATACCACATCAGTTAAATTAGAAATTATATCATCTAGGATGATTAAAATAATTGCAATATTCAGTCATTCTGAATTACTGTATTACCTAATGCATCACTGGCTACTTGTATTCAAAAGTGGATATACACAAGTTATCTAAGACTTTAGAAAAATCATAAAATCTGTAACAATATGTACTGCACTCTATCAAAATGTGTATGAATTTTGTTTACTGCTGAGTGGTTTTCTTT
>JBCJKH010051479.1:0-11865 GCA_039877255.1 Loriculus beryllinus
AGAGAGTCAAACGCAATCAAGAACACATTAGCTCGGTATTGAAAGAAGACAGACAACCAACTTATTAAAATTAACCACTCTGCACAAAATCTCCACTTCTAACTTAGCATTATTTTTTCAGTTTTCCTTACTGTTGCCTATTTTTCCCTTTGGTTTTTACCTTTTGCTCTAGCAAGTAACTTTTTTAGATGCTTTATTTCCCAAGATCTTTTCTATACCTGCAGTGATGAGTATGCTTAATCAATAACACCATTTACAGAATGAACTATGCCTTACTCCAGTCTGATTTGTGGACACCTTTTTGCACACTGTAGGTTTTGTACAAGGAACATCTGGCAAAAGGAACTCCAACACCAATGACTCCAGAGATGGAGAGAGCTAAACGTAATCAAGAAAACATCAGCTCGGTATGTTCTATTCAGTCAATACATGACAATATTTTTAAAAGTAACACTTCAATCCCTGAAGTCCTTACTCAGATTAACAGTGCACATGTTAACATAACAACCTAGCTACCTAGTTTGGAAGTAGAAGTAACCATACTAAAATAAAACCCTTTAATGCTTGTTTTTTACTTTCTACAGCAGCCAAGCAAGTCTTTCTGTGTAATTAGCTGCTTCAGTTTGGAGGGTATTTTTAAACAACAGTTCAATTTCAAATAACATATTTTACCTTCAAGTCTTGCAAATATGTTCTGGATTTACTGTCTTACACTGTATGGCATATAAAATGATTGCTCTTCAATAACAGTATGCTATGTTAGATTGCTGATATTCTGTATTAAAACATGATGAATCTGGAAATGGCCTTTAGGCTGTATTTTACTAACCTGTTACTCCAGAGGCAAATCCTGAAATACCCCATTGTAAATGTTTATATACATAAGATCACAGGATAGTTTGGGTTAGAAAGAACGTTAAAGACCATATAGTTCCAATCTCCTGCCATAGGCAGGGACACCTTCCATGGGCAGGGACACCTTCCACTAGACCTGGTTGCTCAAAGCTCCATCGAACCTGGCCTTTAATTTTGTCATGGCTCAATAAATCCAGTAATAAAGTATCTGCAGATGTGTACAGAAGTATGACGTGACTGTTGTAACTCAAATAAAAGAAACCCTACAAACCCAGTAAAAATTGTGGTATATCAGTGAAAAATGCAGGTCTAATTAGGTTGTTTGTTCCACACTGATAACTTTACTAAAGCCAGTGAGGTGCAGGTCAAATACATGAAAATAGTACCTGGACCACTATTACTGCATTATTACCTCTACCTGTTCTTACGAGGTTAAAATGACTTTTTAATTAAAAAAAAGAATGCTTGGCATCAAGGCCAGAGCTGCTCATGTCTCATATAATTGTGAAGAATAATTTTGTTTTGCATTCCAATGTTATTTACCAGTACAGATCCTTCTGCTTTCCCTTGCCCCTTCTTTGTGAAGTTTCTTCAGTACAGCTCATTCCTCATGATGCAGAAGTAGTTTGGTGCCTTGTTCTCACTTCCTTTTTCTCATTTGGCAGGTTCTTTATTCAGACAGTTTCCGAAAACAAGTACAAGGCAAAGCTGCATATGTACTGGATACACCTGAGATGCGGCGCGTGCGAGAGACCCAGAAAAACATCTCTACAGTAAGAACATTTATAGACGTATTTCTGACTTGGCAAGTAATGTAAATAAGAACATAACCTTGTTGCTGAGACATTCTGGAGTTGGCAACCTGAGCACAATGTACATATACCAAGTAGATTAAGTGCTAAAGAGTGACTGCGGGAGAGGGATGTTTGGGGTTAGGCTATCTCATTGTTCCTGGATTGGAGAAAACAAAAGTTCTAAACAGCAGTGCACCTCTCTACTAGAAATTTACCTGACGTGAGCAGGACTAAAAACTACTCATCTAAGCTACAGAGAACAGACACTTCATTTTAAATTGCAGGTGAAATACCATGAGGAGTTCGAGAAAAGCAAAGGTAGTTTCACACCTGTAGTTACCGACCCCATTACAGAACGTGTGAAGAAGAACATGCAGGACTTCAGTGACATTAGCTACAGGGGCATCCAACGGCGAGTAGTGGAAATGGAGCGAAAGCGTGTGGACCAGGATCAAGAGACTCTCACAGGTAAGCAGAGCATAGGTTTTATAACAATTCAGGTACTTCATTTACACAAAACACAAGCTGACCTGGATGAGTTGCGGCATTTAAGATCAGCTGCACCAGTTCAAACTTATCATTAATTGGAGATGATGTTTTTATCAGTCCATTGCAAAAATAGCAGCTGTAAATCATCTGTCATCTGCCTATCCCATTCTGCCCAAATTTATAACGTAATGCTGGGTTTACATCTCTTATGTTTTTAGTTTCCATCACCATGCATACTAGAGAAATACCTCACTGATGTAGATTAAGCAATAAATAAAATAAGACTAATCTGTGCTATAGGTTTGAGACTTACGATGACATATACTGCTTGCCCTTTTCTGATATGCTTTTACTCCTCTTTGGGACAGATGTGCTGCTCAAGTTCTGAAAGCTGCTTGAGCTACAGCATCCCCTCAGAAGATGCCCTTTTTCTTGCAGGTCTTCGTGTGTGGCGCACTAATCCTGGGTCAGTCTTTGACTATGACCCAGCAGAAGACAATATTCAGTCCAGAAGCTTACATATGATCTCTGGTTTGTTCCATAGGCTGTAGTACTGTTTGTGCAAAATAGGTTTTGTACTTGTGCAAATCCAGCCAGTAAAGCTGACAGCTTGGGGACACACTCCACCTGTGCAAGAACACAAGTGTAGTGTTGTGTGCTAACTTAAAAAGAGACAAGATTTCAAATGTTATAGAGGAACACAGTTCTTCTGAGAATATTAACTAGAGGAGAAATTGTCTATAGCTCCTCCTCACCAGTATACATATATCTGTGCTGGCTCCATTAAGTGCAGCTAGCTGTTTAATACAGTTTATTTCTCAAAAAGTATGTTAATCTCATATATAAGTGATCTAAGACAGGCATGGAGAGGGGTGTTTGATCCACAGATAGCATGATACAGTGGCTTACCTGTAACGTGTGCTTCCTTTTTAAGTAACTAAAAATACTGTTTCTCAGTTACCTTTTTGGTTTGTTTAAGCTCCTTTCTTGCTAATTCTTTGAAGTGCATTCTGAATGATAGTAACCACAGTCTTGAGCATGGCTCAGCTCTGTCAACTGATAAGGAAAATATGGGATAATTGAAATAAAAATTCTGGAAGTAGCTACCACTAAAGGAAGGAGGTGGGAGAAAGAAAAAAAAACCCTGAATATTATCAGGGACACAACTATGCCTTTCTGAGTAGAACTTCAGCATGTTGCTGATAGAAGACTTCTAGAATGGCAAATACCACTGAGTAACTATAAAAATACTGTGATTAACTCACACGCTCTTTTCCATGAACTTTGTAAAATACACTAACCAGTCCTGCTTAGCATGTGTTTGGGCCTGTGTCAGTTTTCTACTCTAAGCGCAACTTTGGCAACAACAGTGGAGAGCTTTAGGTATTTTTACAGAATATGCGTGTGTGTGTATATACAAAGTAACCTATGTATGTGTGTGTGTGTGCATGTACATATTTATATCCGCATGTATTTTCATGTGTGCATCTCCTCACAAAACAAAGATGTAAGCTGGTTCCCCCTGCTTTCTCCTTGCAGTCCAAGCCCAGCGCCGAAGCCGGGAGCACTCCCGCTCTGCCAGTGCCTTGAGCCTCAGTGGTGGCGATGAGAAGTCTGAACCCTCGGACGGCGTGGATCAACATTTATCCTACTACAGCAGCGGGGGCCTCTTTGCCACTACAACAGGTAGGAGGAGAACAAACTTGCCACTTACTTACTGCCCTATGGGGACACATAGTATCCAGGCCATCTGGTGGGGAAATGCTGGACATTTGGCTCATGTTGAGTAATTCCTTCAGCCAGGAAAAAGCACGTAAGTACACCTGCAAAATGTCGAGCTATGGAAGCAACCAACAGCTGCAAAATTGTGTTTCAGATTTGACCTACCTAATGATCCAACCATGGTCTTTATTCAGAGTAACCTTACTGCCAACTGTGTAATAAACAATACAAACTGTATTTTCCATTTGTAGTGGGCTACAAGCACGCTAAAACCATAGAGTTACCGCAACAACGTTCATCATCAGTTGCTACCCAGCAAACCACGGTATCATCCGTTCCCTCTCATCCATCTACTGCTGGGGTAAGTAACACTGTTTGGTTTTATCAAGACCCACATTCCCAGCTTACTGCAGAAGTTCATACGAGTACCTACCAAAAGCGCACAGCCCTGGAGGTCTTCAAGAGCTGATGTCGTGTTCTCCACATCACTCTTCAGACCATGCTTCCAAGACCAAGTTGGCCACAGTCTACTCAGTGGGCCAAAGCTTGGTACAAACCCCAGTGAAGGTGTAAAGTCATTGGAGTGGGATAGACTCTCCCTTGTTCTTGAACACTTTAAATTAACACTTTCTCCTGCTCCTGGGATTGAGTCTTGGAGTAGCTATATGAAGATGGGTATGGCATTGTCTCCCCACAAGATCTGCTGGGAGGCAACAACTTAAAAGTTATGGCTGGAGCTGCCTGGAGCCAATACCTGTTCAAATACACTACAAACACGTTGTTCAGCCTCAGTGCTGCCAAGACAAAGGCTGTAACCCAAGGTACTGTGAGACTTGGGTAATTAAGGTATTTATTTAGCTATTGAGAAGAAATGTTTTGTGATCTGAAGACAGGAGACTTAGGCCAGGCAGATGCTGGCATCAGAAATCCTGTTAACAGTACTGAAATAAGGTGAAGCATAACTTGCCCTTAGCTGCTTTTACATTTTCTCACCAACAATGTCCATCAGTGCTGACAGCAGGGCTATAAACATTTCCTTTTTTTGCCCCCTTTTCCCCTCCCTTTCTTACACCTGACAGAAGACCTACCGGGCCATGTATGACTATATGGCAGCTGATTCTGATGAGGTTTCCTTCAAAGATGGTGACACAATTGTAAATGTACAATCCATTGATGAAGGCTGGATGTATGGCACCGTCCAGAGAACAGGCAAGACTGGTATGCTGCCAGCCAACTACGTAGAAGCTGTCTAAACCCAACCATATCTTCCCATAAAGCGCATCAGCATGGCACGGATACGCCAGCTCTGCTCAAGACAGGAGCCTTAGGAAAGGGTTTGTAACGCTTTCTCCAAAGTGCCTTAATGTCTTCCATGTTGATAGTGCCTTATGAACTGTGGGGGGGAAAAAAGTAACTGCAGAGCCAAATACTCTTGAAATATTCAAAACGTATTTGAAAATTACCTGTAAGCACACTACCAGACATTGCTCAGGAGAACAATACTTCTTCCAGTGCAAAAAACCCCACAACTACATTTCATCATGCATTTAACCATGCCACAACACAATCCAGCTCAGCGTCTCCAAAGTTTTCTACATGTACTTATGACTAAGATTACCAAATACTACTTTATTCATTCTCTATAAAAAGAGTATTTTCTTGGGCTGTTCTAAAATGTTTGGATTTATTGACTTCTTTTCCATATAATATTTAAGCTTAGTATCTCAAACCAACACTTACCTGGGGCTGGGGGGGAAACCAAACCCCAACCCGAAAGCCTCTCCTTCTGCTTGCTGAGCTCTCATGCATGTGATTTTCATGCAACTGTTCTGGGGTCAAAAGCTGTTATTACTTGTAAATTAGTGCCTAAATAAAGCTAACATTTCTGCAGTGTACATGCTTTTATTCACTCATGCTGTAGAGTGGGAATCAATCTCACAGCAAACTGGCTTTGTTCAGAAAACTACTAAAAGAAAGAACCCAGGAGGTGGTGGAGGATGCAACAGCCACAAGACTGAGGGTCTCTGGATGAAGCTGGACAAGTTGTATCATATCATACCTGAACACAACAGTTATTGGCTTCCTCTACTGAAGCAGTTGGTGCCAGCTGGTTGCCAAGACAGAAGGAAGTAAGAAATCACCGTATACTGTGCCCAGGATAGACAAAAGATTAAGAACAGGTCAGCAGTAGAAGGAACTGCAACATGAACTCTGAGGAATTCAGAGTTCAAAGGGAATTCATGGCATTTCATGGTATACACAGCCAGCTTGAAAGGGAAATATCCTTCCTCGATGTGGGATTCAGGATTGCCAGTGCTGAAGAGAGTTCGTTAGTTAAACAAAGATGTTTGTTAAACACCCTTTCTAGGTATGTTAGGAACATCCTTATCTGTGCAGAGCACTGGGCACTAGAGTTGAACAAGCCTGAGGAGGCAGAGCTGGAACCAAAATCACTCAAAAAACTTATGTTTGCATGACAGATCTGATGATGATGAGAACCATGAAGTTCAGTTTGTCTGACCAAAGACCAGCATCAAAAGCTCTTTAAAGGACTGCCAGCAAGGGCAGATGGAGAGGTGCCTAAAGAGAGCTGGCTTCCTTCCATACATACACATAACTTCCATATCACGATGTCTTTGGATCCTTCACTGATACCCATAAAACACAGCCATGGTCATTCACAGCAAAGGACAGGCTCATCTATAAAAATAAATCTTTTCCCTTGAAAATGTTTTCCCGTCTCACAAATCTGCATCAGCACCCACACATTGTGGTACTTTGACCTTCCACACTGCAAGCAGTAAACCCAACTGTATATGAGGGGGAGTAACAAATCCCGAGGGGCACATACATATTCTGTCTGAGACCTTATAACTGAGGTCACTCATGGTATTATCAGGTATAAGCTTCTATTTTTACAGCAGTACGGGTTGCCACATCTATTGGTTTTCTTGGCTCTCGCATCTCGGAAGAGATGTCAAAACTAAAAGGGGTCTGGAGAGAAAGAAGAGGTTTGGAATGAAAATGTAAAAAGTCATGTGGTCCTGCTTTTTAGTTCAGCTTGACAAATGGATACATTTATCTTTCCTCTCAAGCCTGTTGGGGGGATTAAAGAAGTCACAGAATACTTCCCCTCTTGTTTCAACAGAGATGCAACCCACCTTCTTCTTTCTCTTTTTCCCCTTACATGAGCTGAAGGAACAAATTTCAACAGATCACGCAGTGCATCCTTTAACAGACCAAGTTCTGGAAGCCTTCTTTGTTTTATTGATTTAACACATGCCTGTTACAGCTTTGACCCAGGGGATGGTTGCAGCATAAAGAATGACAACTTGGTTGCACAAGAAAGCAGCTCTCCCCTCTGTGACCACTTCCAATAGATACAGCAGGTTTATGATGTGGTTGTTTGCAGGAATTTGGGACTGAGTGTGATGACCGAGAGGTTTCTTTTGGTTCTTTGCCCCCTTTTATCTTGTCATGAGTCCAGAAAGGAGGAGGATGGTTTTGCCATCCAATACTTATATACACAGACATAAAGCAGCTTTAATGCTGAGGCTAGAAAGAAACAAAATTAAACAAAATTCTTGACTTTGGTGGGTCTTTCCCTTAAAGATTCCATAGACATTTTAAACAGGGAAAAAAGCAACTGATCAACCTTTTTGACTTAATCCTGGCCCACCACTGGTTTACAGGATGAAAACAGGCAATTTTGAGGTGAAGATCTACATATCACTGTGGAAACAGTGGTCCACAGAGAACTATTTCAGCCTGCCCACAGATCTCATCTACCCAGGCAGCTAGGGACACTTCAATGGACAGCAGACCTTCTTGCAGCCTCACCATAAGAGCAGATGGGATCATGGTACCTGCTAGGCCAAATGTAGACTGCTGTGGGTAACCTAAGTGATGAAAGCACACTGTGCTCCCAAGTAGCATGGTTCTCCAGCATGTAAACCATGTCAAAAAGGAGCAAAATGAGCTTTATAGCCAACTTAAGCAGCTCCTGTAGAGCCATATCAACACAGTCGGAGAGGATAAGAGTCATTCTTCTTGGCTTGAGATGCCCCCAGCAAAGCTAACCACTGTTGCTTAGTCACCAAAAGGATAGTCCTGTCATCCTAAAGTAGACACTTGCCCCAGAGAAAAAGAATTTACAGTAGTATCCCCTGTCTATAGAAGCATCTAAAGGCAACCAGCTCAGATATCTCTGGCTATGCTTCATCATCCAAATCCCATCTGGGGTAACAATATAGTTCTGCTTCCCTTACAGTTTAAAAGGTCCATGTAATCTCTGAGAATACTAGCAATAGTTGTTAGCACCTGCTGACAACCCAGACTTGTATTATTTTCGCTGAACAACAATAAAATTTATTTGTTTTTCACTGTACAAGACTCTTTTTAATCTTTGGTTTGACCTTAAAAGACCTGCCAGTTTTAGCCCATGAAATCAGCTTAACAACTTCCCCATCCTTTCGCTTCTGCTTTACGAACATAATTTCCCCATTGGTTCCACTTTCCTCCTTCATCCCTACAATTTCACGTTCATTGTTGTTGTTATTGGTTATTTCTGTCCCTCACTCTGGTCCCTAACACTTCCAGTTCCCTGCAGAGAAATTGCAGATTGTGTTAATAATTAGTTTGTAGTGTTATCTGCTTCTGTCTCTCTTATAGCTCTCAGAATAAAGCTGTCACCCAGCACTGACCATCTCATGCAATCAGAATGGCATAAAAATAACTTTCCTCAGCTCCAGCAGTGTTTGGTTTTTTTTGCTTTGTTTCCTTAATTGTATTTGTTAATCAGAAAATACAATTATTTTTCCTGTTTCAGTGTCTTCAGCTTCATTTTTTCCCCCTCCAAGATGAGTTGAAGATTGTGTTTCTATTTACTTGGCTATCTCCTACCAGCCTCCTGCTGAAGAACCCTCATCAATCCTGGGGGTGGAGAACTCCATATTTTCTTTTGAGGGTATTTGTTTGCTTGTTTTACAGCTTATCCTGGTTTCATTCTGGCTGTGATTTTGATATATTTTGAAAGCTGTGTGGGAACGCACTGTGTTTAAAACCATCCCAAGTCAGTACAAGAGACCCTGAGTCCTTGGAGTCTGTTCCCACTCCATCACTTTCTTCCCCACATGTCATCTGGCATACAGCTCAGTACCTTGGTTTCCTCAGCTGCATCAGTGACACTGACTAGTCACACGATGCTATTTCATGAGTTCTTCAAACCAGGCTCCTGCTGTGACAACTTTGGAGCCTTGATCAGGATTTTCAAGTACACTCTCATTTCAGCAGGAATTAATTTGAGGAAATTCTGGGACTTTTGAGTGGTAAATGTGTTCCTGAGAGGACAAAATGTGCCTCCTGTGGATGACAGGTAATATGAGGCTTTCTAAGCATCAGTCCTCCCAGGAGAGGTTACCTGAAAGGCCCCATAAAATGGCTTATGATCATATGTGATCATGCACATCTGATCAAAGTGATGCCTACAGAAGTGCTGCCTCCCCTTGGACTTGGTTGTGCTTGTCTCCTAGCCTAGCTCAGGATGAGCCTAGACAGGCACACCCTGAGCACCATCTAGCCTCCATACAAGGCAGTAGGAGTCATACATGAAAGAGGCATTTAGATTTGCCACTAAATTAAGATGTATTTCCTTTATTTTGCATATATATAATGGTAATTACCTCAGTTATTATCCAAGGAGGTTTCACTTGCCGTAGAATCAAGCCACCAACTGCTCCTCAAGTCCATCTCCTGAAAGTGCTTCTACATATAGTATTGTCACTGACTGTGCACAGAAGAGGGATGGACAAACAAGGCTTCACCCTTCACAGATAACTAAGCTAAGGGTATAGTTGCCTTTAGCTCATAGTCAGTGGACACAGATGTGTGTTCTCACTGGAAGATTCAGTGCACTGAATTACAGGCACAATGCACAGGGCACTTGACAAAGCATATCCATAAGCAAAGGAAATCTCCCAATTCAGAAGAGCCATGGAGATGGTCTATGGGCAATCCAGCAATAAAAGAACCAAACGTCCTCTGCTGACAGACCACTGCAGAGAGAACAACTCAACAGTTCCTCATCACAGCCACAGCGATGGGAGCCCACAGAGACCTTGCTTAAACTTCATACAAGGAGAGACTGATGCTTGGAAAACACTTGAGTCCAGGGCCATTCTGGGTATGAGACCATGGGAACTTCCTGCTTCAAAATAGCTAGATGGTGCAGCTCAGCTGTCAAATGTGAGACATATTTCAGGAAACCACATGATCAATCCCCTGAGAGAAACATCAGGAGGGATTGCTTCAAATTCAAAGTAGCTGCAATCAACTGATAGGCAAATTATTATTCAGTGCCACAATTATCCACCTGGTTGCCATTACAACCCCTGCCAGCTTTAAAAATCAACATCACTCTGTCCTGGTGCTAAACCTGATACCAAAGAGAAAGATAAAGGAGCGGTGAAAATGGATTGTAAAAGAGAGTAGGAACAATTTCAATAGGGATGGGACATCTGTAGTGATAGGCAGGGTAGGGCAGCAGCACTCCAGAAGGATGCTTGAAAGCTGCCGTGGATCATGGGATGAGCATCTACAAAATGTGAGATGAAATGGTTCCTCTCAAGTCAGTGTGAGGAAGACTTCAGCTAGAACTGTGATCTACCCAAAAAAACATGGGGTAATTGGAGAGTCTGACAAAAGATCCCAAAGGCCCAGAAAATAGATGCTAGTAGAAAAATCAATGCTCAGTATAAAAGAGGCAAGCCTGAAAGATGATTTTGTAATAGTCTTCAAGCAGGCAAAAAGATTCTTCATAATGAAGGGCAACAGACTCTTCCACATGCCTACTGTTGACAGCTGATTTCCATGGAGGACACAATCATGAACTTAAATGGCAAAGAGAGAAATGCAGTGCAGATATTAGGACAGTGTCTAATGCTCAAGAAAATCTCTTTGGCAGGTGCAGGTATATCCTCATTGAAGGATTAATGAGAGTAAATTATAGGTCCAACTCCAGCTAGGATGGACTCTGTCACAGAATAGGAAGAATGAAGAATCTGCGCGTTTCTTGGTTGTATTCAGGCTTCTATTGGTTGCCATAAGGATGCTCATAACTTGCACCAGATGGTGCAGACTTCAAGACCGACTTGTGGTAGTCATCAGTGAACAAGGTGCAAAGATGTCAACAGTCATGACACAGTCCAATATAACGAGTCAGTAGAGTTGGAGACACTGAACTAATGGAGCAGCAGCAACTAAGTACTGGATGCAGAAAGCTCCTTGGTCTTGCTGAGAATTCTGCAAGGTATTTCCTCAGATCAACCAAAGACTTACCCAGAGGCCCTGAGCAGCAATGAGAAAACAAAATACACAAGCTTGGGTGGATACTT
Source organism: Loriculus beryllinus (assembly GCA_039877255.1). NCBI lineage: Eukaryota > Metazoa > Chordata > Aves > Psittaciformes > Psittacidae > Loriculus > Loriculus beryllinus. The sequence continues at coordinate 11,252 of JBCJKH010051479.1, forward strand.
GCCCTCTAGAGCACTCCACACAATTGCATTATTTGCACTGCACAAACCAAGGCCTCACACTGAGGCCATTGTAAGCTATGACATTTTGGTTGCTTGCACAGTGAAATATTTGGGACTAACTACACAAGCCCAAATGAAGCAGTGGGCTAAAAATAAACATTATGCTTTTATTTTATGAAACGGGAAACCTAAGCACAAATAAGCTGTCTGAAGCATTCTGGTAGAAAGAAAAGGTGCTGGAGAACCAGGGATGAAGCTTGCCAATGCTGACTTCCACTTCAGTGCTTTCATTCCAAAGCATCCTGACCAGAAGGCTGTAAATGGATGCTCATCTTTTCCTCCTGCAGTACCCTATTTCTCATAAATAAGACATGTGTCTGTCTAGAGAAACAGAGAAAGGCAACGCATCCAGTATCTGAAGGGGACCTATAGGGATACTGGGGAGGGACTCTTCATTAGGGACTGTAGTGACAGGACAAGAGGTAATGGGTTAAACCTTAAACAGGGAAGGTTTAGATTGGGTATAAGGAAGAAATTTTTCCTGTGAGGGTGCTGAGGCACTGGAATGGGTTGCCCAAGGAAGTTGTGAGTGCTCCATCCCTGGCAGTGTTCAA
>JBCJKH010051479.1:15943-33627 GCA_039877255.1 Loriculus beryllinus
CAGCGACTCCTTCGTCATTTCTGTGATCTTGAATAACACAGAAAAATTATTACATTGGCTATCACACAACTGAATATGGGAAAAAATAGAAGAATACATGAACCAAAGCACATCTTACTAAACACTTCTTTGAGCTCTTAAATTTAGGTTTACGAGATCCTGGGGACAGAAATCCTTTGGTTGGAGTGGTAATATGCTGGATAGAAAAAGAGGAAAAAATATCTCTCAGGATCACAGGAATTCAGTTAATTGTAAGACCCTAGCTATCTAGAACTCAGAGCGCACTTGTTCAGAGAGTAACAGAAAGCTAAACCTTACATCAGCAAGGTTTCTTACCCATACTGATTCCCTGCTCTTACAACTGTAACACACACTAAGGCAACATTACCAATGACAAACAAGAACTGTGAGTACTTGTGATATACAGGAGTAACAGAATTTACCTTGGCCTGAATATTAGATAAAATTTTAAGACTTCGTGAAGATGGTGAAGAATGGGATCTAATGACAGGGCTTCTTCTATCTATGTCATCTGCCAGTCCTTCTTGATAAATTGGATTTGCAAAAGAGACTCGACGAATCTGGTTTTAGAAAAGAGAAGTAGTTTTTATAGCGTGAACACAAACCATAACACCCTGGGGAAGACAGTCTGAGGAGACAGAAAAGCTCCATTTGAAATAAGTCATTAACATTCTTGAATGACACAGATAGTGTTTCAGTGAGGACAGGAAGTGTGGCTTCCCCATTGCTGAAAGGAGCAGCACATGCATTTTACTAAGCTGCTCAAACTGTGGTGGCAAGACCCTGATTACAGCAGCTCTGCAGTGATGTGTCGCTCTGCAGCCAAGGCAGCAGCCCAGACTTGGGCTCTGTTTTGAAAATGAAACTCCTCACTCTGAGCCCTGTGATGACACAAGCCTGTCAGGGCTTGCACATTCCAAAACCAAGTCCCTACGTCTTCAGTGTAATATCATTTACAACAAAAAATACAGTCAATAATTCAATGTATTGGAAACTCATTACACTCAGGTACTGTTACATGCCCTGATTATGAACTGAATAAATTGCAAGCATCACATCATGAATCACACGGTAGTACCTTATTAGGGGGTGACAGGGAATCATCATCTTGATTTCTTTTTACACCTCTCTTTAAAATACTTGTGGATGGAGAAGCTGAAGGAGACCACGTGCAGCGTGCTTGCACACCATTAGGGCTTGCATTAACTACCACTAAAGAATCATCATCTTCTGGCTTCTGAGGTGAATCCACAATGTTATTTTCTACTGCATCTCCTTTGTCCAAGACCATATTTTCAGGCACTGTAATTTCAGTTTCCTCTAATTCCTCTTTTATCTCTTTATCTTGATTAATACACATTTCTCCTACAGTATTCTCATCTGCTTCTTTATCGCCCCAACTGCTTTCTTGCTCATTCATCTGTTTTTTCTCAGGCTTGCTAATAACAACTACTGCCTCAGGTATCTCCTCCAGCTGTTCATTCACACCGGTTTCTTCCTCTTCTGTAGCTACTGGTTCTTCGTTTCGATTCCCTGCAACCAGACTGCTTCCACCAGGCTCCTCTGGCACACATTTGGACAGACACTGTTCAGCTTGGCCATCCTTATCAGCAGGTTCTTCTATTTCTACTACAGGGTCAGTGATTTCACCTGCTACACATACTGGATTTTCTAGATCCTCCTCCAGTACAGAGCTCTTTCCTTCCAGGTTATCTTCAGATGATCTCTCTCTTTCCAAGTCAAAGGCACTAGGTTCCTTAGGAGGATGCAGTGGAGTGCTCATTGCACAAGGTGCCAGGGACAACCTCTTGTCCAAATCTGAATTACTGGACACCTCTGATGTATTGCCAGGCGTCTGAACTGGGGTGATTTGGGGCTCACTCGGTTCATGAGTGTTCTTATTTTTTAATTCAGTCAATGACATTACTTCTTGCTTTAACTTTTTATAACAGCAGCTACAGCTCTTTGGTTTTTTCAGCCTTTTGCTTCTTTTGTGGTGACACTCAGATATTTGTGAAAAGGAAAGATCACCACCTGAAGCATTTGGTGTGGATACACATTCAGACAGAACGCTTGCATGGCAGTCCTCTACAATTGTTTGCTTCACACTGTCTTTACCTTTCTCTACTGCCTTCAGATCTGGATCAGCTACACACGGGTTGGTGACCGATTCCATCAGTGTGTGGCTTTTGTTCTGTTCAACACTTTTGTTTTGCACACCAGAAGAACCCTTCGAGATGGCAGATTCCACAGCTTTGCTAGCATCTGTGGAAGTCACTTGGGTCTTCGGGTCACATGGTTCAGATATCAATGCAGCATCTGTGCTGACTTCACAGCTCAGCTTCCCTTTGCTTCCTTCCAACAGATCTTTTGTTTCATTTCTTTGGGAAGACACCTCATGGCTATGGCTTCCTGGCTGTAGATCTTTTAATTTACCTTCAAGAAAATCACTTTTATTTTTCACTTTGGCAGATCTTTTCTTCCTCATGCTTTCTTCCTTGGCCTCAGAGCCATCAGCCTCTGAATTTTCTATGCTGGAAAGCAATCCTTGTGAAGCTCTTCTTGTGTGGTATCGTGGGCGTTCCAACTTCTGACCTGCTGTACTTGAGCTACAGTCTTGACTTTCTGTGTCAGTCTTCAAGTTCTCTTCTGACCTCTTAGCACTCTTGTCCACTTCCTCATCAGGGCCCACTGAAGCAGGAGACTCCTCTGAGCTGCAGTCCTCTGCAGTTCTCTCAGGCAGGTTGCTTGCTTTATTTGTATTTTCTGCAGCTTTCCCAGAAACTGCTTTCTGCTTCTGGGATAAATCATCTTTAGCCTGTGGCACCTTCTTTTGCCCAGATTTTTCATTGTCTTTACATCTGTCTCTCTTTTGATGGCCATCTTCCTTATCTTGACTACCTGCTGTACCTTCTAAGGTTTCTGACCGCCGTCTTGAAGAACGTCTTAGTGTTTTCTGACTAGAAGACACATATGGAGCCTGACTGTCATCACTTGTGAGCTGGACGGATGACACAGTCATCTCTGGGGGCGTATTTTCTTTAGAATCTGTATCTAAGGCCTGGGTCTTTTCTGTTTCTGCTATCAGATCTTCAGCTCTTTTGATTTCTAGTTCTGTAGAATGGAGAATTTGGGACTGAGCAAGAAGACTGCGTTCCATGTCTTCTACTGCAGAAGACATATTACCTTTTGTACTTTTTGAAGCAAGAGACTCTTGTGTGCTTTTCTCTTGCTCTGACCTGATTAATGACTTGGACTGCTTACTCCCTTGGTGATCCATTTTACTCTGTCTGCGAGTCAGCCTTCGTATTGCAGTAAATATTTGTTCAGTTTTGGTAGGCTTTTTATTTTCTTCTCCAGATTTTTCTGGTTTAGCACTAGTCTTTTCCTGTTTACCTGCCACAGAAGCACCTCCGGATGTCTCTGATACACCACTCAATGCTGAACGGCTGAAGGGTCTGTTCTCTGAACTACCAAATTTCTCCAAAGTAATAAAAGACTGTCGTCGGCTTGTAGGCTGTGGTGTTCCAGAAATTATGTCACTTGAAGTTGAACTGTTGCTGACATTTGAAGTGTTTTCATTCCCTGATAAGAGCTCCTTTGAAGCTGCTTCCACAGTAGTTCCTTCTGATCCCTCTCCAGCTGACGGCTCCTCCAGAATCATCCCACTTGTCTCCCTTCTTGATTCTTCCCCACTGTTTAAAGTTGAGCTCCCTTCTGGGTGAGTAACAGGTGACTTGTTCACACCGGCAGCATTCTCAAGAGGATTATCGGATTTGTTGGTGCATCCTTCACTCTTTGCATTTTCTTCCTGTCCCAAAAATATAAACAGCAAATATTGTAGTTCTGCTAAGGATAAAATATTTAAAAAACTGCCCTGGTGGGATAGGAAACAACACAGCCAAAGGGGACTCCAAACCACCCTTCTTTCCAATTACTTTGTTATCTGTCCTTCAGTAGTTATGAAAGACAAAGATTGTGGTTTGTTGGTTTGGTTTTTTTAAAGCTATTTAATCCCAAACCATGAAAACTGCGAAACTGTTTTATGTAGGTTTTGCCAGATACTAACAAACCTACTGCTCAGATAGGTTTTATAAAAATTCTGCTGTAGTTCACCTACGGTGTGTTCAGAACTATAGCTGCTTAAAGGCAACTCCTCTCCTAACGGGGATTAATAGAATCATAGAATAGTCAGGGTTGGAAAGAACCTTAAAATCATCTAGTCCCAACTCCCCTGCAATTTATAATTTCCAAAAATCTACTATTTAATCCCCTTGAGGCCCTTACAATTTCACACAAAAGAAGTTCAAAATGTGGAAACTTAGCAAAGCTGTTCAAAGCGTGGTCTGCTAGAGTAACATAGAAATTAACATTAAGACTTCTAACAGGAAAAACAGTTCCAGAAAATCATCATGCATACCAAAACCCATCCGCTAGGGAAAAAAGTGTTATGGAAGAGAAGGCAACAGTGCTGTGATTACTGAATCATAAGACATACAGCACCGGAGCAAGTCACAGTAAGTCTGGGTATTTCACCCCACTAAAACATTTGTCAGCGGTAGCACACAGACATGACTGACCATAAGTCCCTACAATACCTGTAGGTGTGTAACTTAAATACATCCACACTAAATCTAATTATATAAATCCAAATACATAATGATTGGCCCATTCTGATTTAAATTATACAAAGCAGAACACAGCACAAAGAACCCTGATAACAGTACTGAATTCCCATCTGGTGATGAGAATGAAATACAAACCGCTATCAGCATATTCCACAGTCACAGAGCCCGTGTCAGTATCATTTGGGCATGGAAAAAATAGCGGATGCCAAAGAAAGAGAAGATACTCTTATATGTTAATCAAGACAGAGAAAGTAAATGATTCCTGTGAGCTAATACATTTGAGGGTACTTGAGAATGTACAATGAGAAATTACCTGAGACTTGGTTTTAGTATCTTCTTTTGCATTTTCTATTAAAGATGATTTTTCCCTGAAATACAAGTTACTTGCATTAGAAGTGTTGCAGAAAGGGGGGACACCTTCAATGTACACACTGGCCTCCTTTACTTACAAAGAATCTTCCTGGCTTTGAGTATACTGAGAAAATAAGGTACTATCTTGTGATGCGTCCAAATTGTTGTACATAGCAGGAATACCAACTCTGAAACAAAACCAGAATCGGGAAGTCAGACTCTTTTACTGGAAAACTAAAAGGAAAGCAGGCTAGTGTAACACATTCATGACAGGAGAGCAGATGTTTGTATGAGGTGGACTGAATGTTCAAACCCTAAAGACCACTTGAACAGCAACATGCATCCCAGCAGGGGCTGCTGCACAAAGAGCAAGGGAATGTATGTGAAGTGTTCGGAGGCACTACAGCTGCACACGCCACTCTCTGGTTCCAGCAGGAAAGATGCAATATTGCAACTGGCTGACACAACCTCACACTCCAACTGGCACAGCAAAATGCAAAGCAGAACCAGAGCATAATTTATCTCCTCACTTCCAGACTGCTCTTGCCAGTTGCATTAAATTTTTTTTGATTTTGAACATGCTTTTAGAGGAAAAAAGCTGTGGTTGGGATCTCACTCTGCAAAGAACTGATCCACGTGTAGAATCTAACCAACTTCCTGTCAAGCACCACTGTACATAGATTTTGCTTACCCTGTTTTTTTGCTGCCTGAAAATACTCTGGGTATTATTTTCTTGCATTAAAAAAACGGTCATTTTAAACATTCCCTTGCAATTAAGATGAGTCTTGAGAATATCCTAATTTGAGATATGCTGCTGTCATAAGTTCATCTCTTCAATTTTAGAAGTCTTTCTTTCAGATAAGGTAAAAAAACTTAATTTCAATGATTTAAGAAAAATTACATCTTCCATTTCACATGGCAGAAGTTGTGACATAAAAATGCAAACTCAAAATTACCAAACTCCTAACAATTAACAGAGAGTATATTTAATCAAAATAGTAACTACAAATCAGAGAGTAATTTGGTTGCTTTAAAACAGTAAAGCAAAGAACTTTGTTAGCTTTAAACTCTGTATGAAAAGAGTAAGATTTGATTGACAGAATTTCAGTTTGTGTATCAGACTACTATAGGCAATCTGACATACTCAGTGCAATGATATTCCACATTAAGTTTACAACAGAGTAAGTCACAGACCTCTTTGACCTAAGCACTTCTTTTTGATGTTCTGTCAGTACTCTTGCTTTTGTTTCTGGAGGAATATACACAAAATCAGTGGATTTCTCCTCTTCCAGAAGTATCTCACTTTTAGCCTTCAAAGATGAAAATTCTAGTTTCAACTACAGAAAAGAAAAAAAAAAATAGAAACAAACCAGAGGAACTGGAAGTGTTTTTCTACTTCAGGTACTGTCATCCTAAACAGAACAGTTCTTAAATAACCACTGTTCTTTCAGTGGCTATATAATATATATACACATAATATAAAAATATTAACTGACACAAATCCCTCATTAGGTAATGATTTTCTTTATGAGTGAGCTTTTGTCCCCCAACATTACTACTGAGGAGAGATCCTGCATCCTCTCTGCCATGCCTGTAAGCAAGCTCCTGCACTCTGACATCTTGAAATTCAAAGCCTGTAAGAGGGGAACACGACTCAATGCTCCTGGGGGATATTATTTACTACTGTTTACTAAGTCAGCCATTCCTTAGGAATACAATAACCTATGCTCCTTAGTGTGTGTGATCAATTCAGAGCATGCAAGCACAGGTCTACCACGACGAAGACCCCCCTCAGGACCTGAATTCGGTCACAAATTGCACCCAGACCCAGGGGTGGACTTTGTATGTGGTTGCCACTCCCCCCATCCCTCAAGCAGCCCTCCATGAGATCTCCTTAAAACTCAGCAATCTGTAAGCTCAGCAGAGAATTTTAGCAGGAATACTTAACTGAAGTGTGCCATACAGCGTAAGTTTGACAGGAAAATGTTTCAGCATCACAGAAGCCATTAGTTTCTACTGAACATCTGCAGCAACACACAGGATGTTCTGCTACAGAACGGAATGGATTTGACTCTCACACCCATCTGCAGACACCTCACCTTTGCAGATGTCACTTGCACATTACTAGACTTGTCTTGTACTTCGTCTTTTTGTTCACTCATCTGTGCCAGTACAGAACCTCGGTTTTGACCCAAGTTTACTTCCATTCCACTTATCTTTGCATTCAACTGTGAATTTTCCATCTATTTAAAGAAAAATACACTGAAGGCATTGTATGGAGAGACCTCAAGCTCACAAACCCATCCTGAGATGTATTAGCTTCTTCAACTAAGCCAACCCACACTCCCATTTTCCTCTAAATTACGTAGAAGACAACTTAAAATTATGTCAAGCAAGCAAGCTAGCAGAGCCCACAATTTAAAATGCATAAACTGTTATGGACTAGCTCAGTCTTCTGACAGTGCTTATTACCCTGCATAGCTTCTCATTCCAAACACGAGGCAAGTGTAGGCCAATCACAGAAAAAAATCAAAACTGACTGTGCCACTACCTTCTGAATGATCCTCTGGCATTATACACAATGAAGCAACCAATGGGGTCAACAAAATATTTACCGCATCAGAGAATGGGCCACTGTATTCTTCAGCTCCCTCAACGCTTTCAAAACCAGGTAGCAGGAGTGGAATTTTCTTTTTGGCTTGGTTTAACACAGATCTGTTCAACAGAAAAGAACTTTAAACTTACAGAGGGATGGAGGAACAAGAGCAGCAGGTATCCCAGCTTGCACTAAAAGCAGAATACAAACAGTGACTAGAGCTACACAAAGTCATTTGTGCATAACCTGAGATCTGTTCCTTTAAAAATATATAAATACAAAAAACTGTGTCTCTTACTTTAACTCTTCAGGATATTCCAATGCTGTAGTCTTGGCGAATGTTGCATTCCAGAACTGGGCACACTGGTTGCGGATTTGTTTGCTCTTATGCTGAAATGCTACACAGAGCAACGGTGAAATCTGCTCCAACAGTTGGCTATCATAAGAGCCAGTGCAGTGAGACTGTAAAGACTGGATAATCTCGGCCAGGAGTTTCTCCAGCTGAGGGAGAGAAGAAACAATAGGGTGTTTTATTAAATTCCATTTTTTCAGATATTCACTATTGAGAAGTTTAAAACATTATTTAAAAATTATTATCCCATAGAATAGTATGGCCCGAAGAATAAAGCTTAAACAGCAGAGCACACAAAGTCTGAACAGGTGAGTTTAGTGCTCCTCCCCTCAGCTACATTTTTAGGAAAAAAAAAATAAAATTAAATCTCTGCCTTCAGTGTATTTTTAATTTTTGCTTAGAATACAGAAGGAATGGCAAAACTTGTGTCACCCATTTTCCCAAAAGAACCCCAGCTATTTATCCAGCAAATTTACCTTGTTGTTAAGATTACTGTATACTTTAGATACATCAGCAAGCCTGCCAAAACACAAACAATAAAGTTTAGATTTTGCCATCTCACTTATCCCAAGATAAAAGAATTAAACACATCATGCACTGCACAGTGGTTTTGGTATACAACTCGATGCAATAATGTTGTGAAACTACCCTCCCACTGGGTGATTAAAACATCTCCTGATGTAAACAGTTTCCAGAAACTCCCTTTAACCCTCCTCATACTTACATGCTAACTTTAAGAGAAATCAGTAGTAAGGCAGCAGTAACTGGTACAAACTTCAAAGTAAATGTTTTCTTATGAAGTAACTTCTAACTGCCTTCTGCTCTGAGTCCTCTCCCCAAACAGATTTCCCAGGCCCCATAAATATGGACTAGAATCATAGAATCAACCAGGTTGGAAAAGACCTTTAATTAAGATCTTCAAGTCCAACCATTCCCCAGCACTGCCAAGTACTGCCTAAACGAAGTCATTTCACGTAAATAAATCCCTGGATACACCATCCTGAAAAAATGTAAGAAAACTGCATTTAGCAGTTCAGTTTATAAACCTGTGGTCTCAAACCTGAAGAGGTCCCCAGACTTGTATTTGCTTGGATATGCCTTCCTTCAACATTATATCTCCAGCACTTACTTTTCCCTTTTAATGATAATTCTAAGACAATGCTCAAACCAAAGCAGATGAGATGGGAGATGGAGAGAGGTGGTGTTCAACTGAGCCTACACATAGGAACAAGTAGGGTCTTGCCTATGAGACAGAGACTCCTGATGAATTTTAGGTTAGAGGTGGCAGCCCTGCTTTAAGTTTCAGTAAAAGTTTCAATGAAACTCGTACAGGTTGACTGGCAGCATCCCACCCTATCCTATTGCATCCTCTCATCCCAAACCCCCAAAAACTGCACTCTTTTCCTTATCCCAAGCAAAGTGTACAACTGTTGCATCAGCAGATCAGAGACAAGCCACTGCCAGCCCCTTCCCACCAAGCCCCCATTAATACCATCATGTCCTGGGAGGAAAAGTCTGTAACAATTAAAAAAGCAAAGCCACATGAGCAGAGCAAAGAGCAAAGGAGCATTTCTCAGTACTTCCCTCTGATTAAAAACTTCCAGGATTTTAGTGCGCATCAACTAATTATTATTTCTACATTTCCTACAAAACATAACACAGTTCTTGCCCACTAGAAAATACATCACTGTTAATAAGTATCTTCCCTGCAGTGAAAACAAACAGCAGGCAGGAACCAACCACTTTGGTCATGCAGAGGTGACAAAAGATCCACTCTGAGACTGCAGTTTTGCCAACCAGATTTCCAGAAAGCCTATAGGTTTCCTTTTGTGTACAATTATGTAGGTTTGGGTTTGTTCCTGAACACAAGCATTACAAAGGAGGCTGCTGCTCAGCCATAAGGGGTTTGAACCCCACCGAATCTCAGTGGCAGGCAGGGCTGTGCTGTGGGCTGTAATGCTACAGGCTGCTCATGCAGGTCAGGCTGCCCCTTTGCTCAGCCCTAGCACCCTGGGTTTACACAGCAATTGTAGGAAACGGGAGATCTCAGCAACTGCCTGGCAGATCCATCCTTTCTGTGGTGTGTGGATGCACTATGAAACCTGAACCTATCAGCTGGGCTGAACCTAGTGACAGACATGGTGCTCTCGAAGGTGAGACTCAGCAAGAGCTGTATTAGTGCCAATGCCCTGAAACCCCGTGACCTATATTTATTCGGATACATGGCTTGCCACAGATCACACGAAATTTCACCAATATGCAGCAACACAATGAATCCAGACTTCCAACCGTTCTCAAAATACTCACTTTGTTCTTTCATAAAACACTGCCAGGGGGTTTGAAAAAATTGCAAACATAGTCCCAATCACTGAAGGCAATGAAACGTGGCTGATGATGTTGTGAAGAACAGCAATAATTGAAGGACCAACAGAGACCAATGTTTCTGAACAGATTTCTTTGGAACTGAACACATGGAAAGAGTTTAGTAACATCACCAGGAGTTTAAACAGAGAGGCAAGCTTTCCAAGGGGCTCCTTTTTCTTCTTAGACCAATCCGTAGTTGTCTGTGGAGCTAACATAAAAACAGTTTTAAAAATTAGGGTTTTCTACGCAACAACATGAATTACAACAAAGCACATCTGAACTTTCAGTCTACGTGAGAAACTGAACTCTGCCTCCCAAACTATACCTACATACAATTTAAAACCAGAGTTAATATTAGACATACATTTCTTACTACATCATTTTATAATCCCACTGTAGATATGACTCCTATTCCTCTTACTTATACTTCTGCTTGGTCACACAAATGACAATGCTTTTAAGTGTCTTTAATGCCTACTTGCACAGAGAAAGCAACCACCGCACAGATGCTAGCTGGTACAAAAATTCTGGAACAGGGGAAGCAGAGGTAAGTAGAAATATAAAATTTTAGTAGTTTATTCATTTGTAGGTGTGGGCTTCTATCGTGGTTTTCCTCATCAGCACTTCCAATTAAGACATTTAATTCTTTCAGCAGCCCAAAACAATGTCTTATTATTTTCACAAATTCATATGGGGCAGAGAAATTATCAATAATTTGAGTTTTATGCTGAATTACATTATTTTGTAAATCATTTCATCAGCTTTAGTAGTTGTAAATAGGAGTAGGGAACAAAACAAAGGACATTTCACACACAGTGACCTTTTGTCTTCTGTTAAACCTATTCTTGACTATTTTATGCAAAGCAGCTTCAAATGTTACATCAAAGTTCACTGTCAGGTTTAGGCAGGTATAACATAACTAAGACTGCGGATTACGTTCAAGCATTACTGCCTCAGATTACGACTGAACGAAGCAAAAGCTGCAGATTCCACATGCAAAAATGAAATCAGAAATGAAAATACCAAACCGAAATTCAGAAACCAGCTGTGATTGACAGTGACCTGAGAAGTGAAGTGGCTGCAGCGCTTACATCCATTACAGATGCATTTTGTCAGGCTACACAGTAACTGTTCAACAGCTCAACAAATAGAAAAGATCTGATACTCAAATATCCATACTGGGTGATATTTTTTGTTCGGTTTTATGATTTTTTTTTGTCAGTTCCTTCAGTGCTTTGGTATCATGGGCAGCATATACAGACCATTGATACCCTACAGTCATCATTTCTACATCTACAATAACTCTAATTTTTATCAATTCTGGAATAAAAGACACTGAAACCCCCAATATTCAAGTATTTCCTTACATTTATTTTTTGGCTGATATTTAGTATCATATGGTGCAAAATTGATGCAGTCTGCCACGACTGATAAAATATGAGTGAGACCTTCCATCATTGAAATCATCTGAGGAGGAAACAGAAGTCATCAGCAAAGCCCAAAAGAGCAATGGTGACAGAAGAAAACATGCTGGCCACTCAGGAAAGCAATTCAAGCAGCTTTTAAATTTAAAAGTGGATGGAATCTTTAAACACACTTTAAATACACACTCAGATACAGACTTTAAATACACACTCAGATACAGACTTTAAATACACACTTTTACACAAGCTGAAGATTGAGTCTTCCTACGCTACACAAGTAAGACATAAGCACACAGACAATCTAAAGAAGCAAACCAGTAAACATACAGCCACAAAAAAGTGCTAGATTTAAGAAGGCACCAGGAATCCAGCGAAACGCATCACCAGATGTCAGCGTGCACTTACGTTCAGTTACTTAACTTAAAAACAAAACCTAATTTTCAGAGAAATCCCTGCAGGAATAACAACAGCACTGTCACTAGCATTCAGGAAGCACAAATGCTTGTGGTACATGGAAAAAGATGGGTCAAGGGTATTTTTTTTCTTCAATCCATCAAAAATTCTTCTAAATAATATAAAACTTGCTCTTAAAAGGAACACTGATAGTGTGGCCCAAAGAAAGTTTAGTTTCAATATGACTTACATACTGCAGCTTTAAAGTGTTTAAATTGAGCTTGTTTAATTATTGATTTGTGAAAACTGAAGCTTATATTTGGGATACAGCAGCATCCAAAGTTAGACTGCTGTAATCCTGCAAATTCCAGGATTCAAATTCTATTTCTCTTTTTCAACTGTTTCGCATTTGTTCTTTTCACAGTATTCCTTTCAAAAGATGGTCAACTTGGAAGCACAAAGGATTCAATGTTGCAAAGCTGATGTTCACTGACACCTACAGACACATTTTACTCCCCACATGATACGGACTTGCAAACAGGCAAGAAGATAACGTAAAGGCTCCTTTTTTCCAAAAGCTTTCTCCTTGACAGCGCTTCGAAAGCAAAGTCTTTAAATTTTAGCATACAAGGTTGGTGGTACCAGGAATATGGCAAGCTCTGCCCCCTGAATGCTGCAGTGCTACTCTACCCTCCTTCCTAATCAAAGTGCCTCATTTTGTGGCATTTATTAATTCAGCCTCAAGTCACTTTATAAATACACACATTTCAACTGGACAAATAATATTTATCATGATGATATTCACTAACCATTCCTACTTAAATAGAATACAAATCCAAAGACTGCTTAACTTGTCTTTTAATATTTATGTTTTATCATTATTTTTACTCTTTTATATCAATTTCAACTCCTGTTAGTAACACAGGATTTTGTTACAGCTTTATCTCAATCTCACCTAAACCACTTTCAGTTATAGAAAGCACGTTAGAGTTTACAATAGGTTATTTTATATAATTTAAAATATAACTGCTGAAGTATTTAGATAGTTCAATATCACTGGTTTATACTCACTACTGGAGTTTCACCTTCTAGCCCAGATATTATTTTGGCACAAAGCTCTTCACAGCATAGGTTTTCTTCTGCTGTTGCAACTAAAGCCGCACAGCGAGCAAATGCTCTATACAGGTCTGACCAAGTGCGCAACAAGGATTTCATAGTTGGCTTTAACAGAAAGAAAAAGTTTATAAATATCAATGTCTGTGCAAAGAGAAAATAACTTGCTTTAAGCTTTCTTCTTCTGTCAAAACTGAGGTAACTCAAGAAATCCAACCCTGGAGCAGGGGTCCAACATACACAGATACTGGTTACAAACTCTACTGTGAGACTATCAGGTGGTACCTCAGAGATTTTACAAAACCCACGCCACTACTAATCAACATTATGTATTCACTGTTACCTGTGGAAATCCCTGAGTGGGGAAGATCTGTGATACTGGTAACAACAACGCACAGTACACAGCACTGAAGTTGTGCTCCAGTGCATCCCACTGGTTTACTTCATTAGTCTGCAAAGAGAAAACAATTTTCTAATTAGCGAAAACTTAATGACAAATAAGGCTGTTTTAAATATGTTTGCTTTGTACATAAGATCTGTGCAAGCTCAACTGTCAGTGACATTTTGAAATCAGTTAGTCTCAGTTCCTTCAAGAGCTGAAGCTGATCCTACTGTTTAATTAAAGAGATAAAAAGCACTGCTTCTAAATTCTGAAACAATTTCATTCCAAGAATAAAAAATCAGTTAGAAAATGTCTTTGTATGGCTTTTGTTTCAGTTGCAGTAAATGATGACAGCAACTTATTTAAAGCACCTAAGACTTCCTTCATAAAATCTATGGTTTTTAGGTCTAGTGACTGAGGGCTAGAGTTCAACAACTATCATATTTCAGTTAACTTCTAGTAAGTATCTGCAGAGCCTGCTGAATATTACAGTTTATATGTCTTTCAGTGAGGCTTCCAGTCAAATCTAGGAGACACTCTTCCAATTATATCCTAAACGTCACGGCTTTGTATTTGTTCTATTTTCGTATAAAGCAAAAAAGCCTCTTCATGTTTAGAAGCTAAAAGGCCCTGGAGGCCAGGCTTCTGACCTTTGTAGCAGCAAAAGCATTTCAAGGAGTGAAGGCTTGAAGCACATATTTACCACCTAAAAAAAGGACAACCTTCCGAGCACTACACTGGACTTTGTACTGAAGAATGATCACTCTTTAAACCACTTTTAAACCACCACTACTGCCCTTCATCCTACCTTATTGCAAAAGTTTGCAGTACAGTTAGAGATGTTTTAAAAAAATGCTGCTTATTTATGTTACTATCACTTCAGGACATGCAATTCCTAAAAATACATTAAGATAGAAAACAGGCACAGTTTTCCTGAGGGTTTTTGGGGGGTGGGAAAGAGAACAAAAAGCCACTATACCCGATTAATCCAGTCAGTTAGCGGATTAACAACAATACTCCACATTCTCCAAAGATGTTCCTTATTTTCCACTTCTTTTGCGCTCTGATTAATAATGCAGATCACAGATTCACTGAAAGCCAGGGGAGACGTAGGCCCAGACAAAACATAACCCACAAGCGTTTCCAGAATTACAAAGAATCTAGGGAAGGAAGTTAAATAGGTAAAATAGGTTTTTTAGCTGAAGTTAGGAAAAACTCCTACAAGCTCTATTGGAATCTCATTATACGCAACTATCACCACATACCTTTCATCTGTTACGCAGTATTTCAAGAGGTTGTTATGGAAAGGCAGCTGAATTAAGAACAAAGCTGGTGTTCCCTTGTAAAAGAAATTTAAGAGGTCAAACCAACATATACATTGAAATGGAACAACTGCCTCACACATGTATCTGTATATGTATCTAAGCCAGAAACCTAAAATTATTGAAAGTTGTCAAAACCTGTCAATTCTAACACTTCAAAACAAAAACTGGGGGGGGGGGGGGAAGGAAGAACTGGAAACCTGAAGCTTCTGCTAAGTCCTTGTGCTTTGGCAGAATACCAATGAAACATATCAATGGCAGAATATCAATGAAACAAAAGACTTTTCTGTTTCAAAGACTGCGGGTTTTAGAGTACTTGGCCATTCCTGCTTTGAAATGACAGGCACCATGGTAAGGCAGATGCACATAATGCTGTCAGTGTGTGTGATGATGCCTGGAACAAGACGGAACAACCTGAGATTTGCATATTTCAAGGATTCAGCAAGACAGCCTTTGGACAAGCGCACTCAAAATCTATTACAAGTATTACAGGGTTGCTGATATTCAAGTATTTATTTAAATGCATTTAATACCCACTAGTTACAGTTTCAACCCCTTAATGAAATTCTGACTTGTATCTAAGTCAGAAAAAGCCTCCAAATACAAATAAAACACTTGTGAGGGGGAACAGCTTAAAAAGCTTTATTACCACTGCTGCAAAATAAACAAGTTGCCTTCCTTCTACTGGTGGACATACTAAGAGAAGAGCTCATCATCATCCAATTTTAAAAGTCTCTAAACAACCTTTTAGATATTTACTAAACCTAAGCGGTAGCACCCTCCTTCTTAGCCTGCCCCACTCCAAACACACACACAAAAGTGTCACTTCAGCCTTTTCTCACAGGTTACTTTTCATTTTTGTAATTTTTCTAACTTGTTGCCATCTGCTTCTCCCTTCCAACACAGTGCACAGAACACACAGCAGCCCTCCCCTTAGGGCTCCAATAGGGCCAGAGTAGGACAGAGTAGTTCTACCTACTGAGTACCCCTACTTTTCCTGCAGTAGACCATGGCGAATGCTTTAGCCCTCTGTGACTTCCGAACTTGTTCTGAAATAATGCTGTCTAGCATGACATTCTCTGCTTTGCTTCTGTGCAGGTAAATTTTTCCTGAGGAGTAACACATTCTACCTTTAAGTACTTCACTCTGTTGACTTCAGAATACTGCCCCAAAACGTCAGTGTTCAGTATATAAGTAGTACTACACCGTTTGACTATGCAGTCTCCTTGTGAAGTATCTGCAACCTGTATTTTAAACCATGACATGACTGCGAGCAATCCCCTTTTGATATTACAGTACTTCCAGCATAACCATTTTTAGTTACAGTTAATTTAGTCACCTGAAATGAGGTCTGGAGACAAAAGTATGCATTCTGGAACACGGAATGTGATTTCCTGAAGGATTTGGATCTCACGACTTAAGAAGTGCTCTGTAAATTGTGCAAATATGACATCCTAATACCTTTCAGTAGATATAAAGACCAGAGTTCTGGAATGAAATCAGACTTACATTTAAAAGGTCCATATCGGCAATCTGATAAGCTGGTGATCCCAGTACTTTTGGAGGCAACTCCTTAACAGTAATATCAATGAGGGACTAAGCAGGGGGGAAAAATAAAAAAGAGATGTATGTAAATATTTTTTTACTGAGGCTTTGAATATTTCAAATAACAGAAAGAAGTAACACCACAAATTAAAACAAAATTGTAACAACTGCTTTCCTTCAGTGAAAATAAGAAAAGAATCCATCATTTCAGTAACTGTCCTTTCAAAAAACAGACAAACCCACCCAACTTACCAGTATTTTATGCACGGGAAGAGAATTTGAATTAACAGTGTTTTTTAAGGCCTGGAACAACATAGTCAGTATTTCCGAACCTTGCTTTTCCTTCTTATTTCCTAGAATAAAGCATATTTACAGTTGCAGCAGACCAAAACAATGGCCACTTTGACAATTACTTACAACTTTAAGGATTGCAAGATCAAAAATATTCTGTATGTATCTATAAACATATAAAAAATACTCGACAGATTTGGCTATCAAGTCTTGCTCTGAAGAACAGCATAACTGAAGCCTCAAGGCTTAAATAAAAATAAAGCCCCCCAAGTCTTATTAGTGAAGTGGCAACACCTATGTATCATTAACAGCTTTAACACTGACATGCTAAAAAAAGTCGTGAAATTTTGCATCCATCCAAGCACTGGACTTTGTTTCTCTTATGCTTTTCAGTTAGATCTTTCAATATAAGGGATTTCATTATTAATATTCTGGACTTTCAAAGCCTTCACAGAGCAATGAACACATTTTTAAATTGCAGAACAACTTATATACATCTTAAAGACACCAGACTATGAAAATTTATTTAAACAGGTAGCAACAGCCAGATAACAAAGACTTTATGCTCATTTCAGTAATACATTGAATGTCTCCATCTGTCAACACCTAGGTCTTGAGGAGGGGTCTGGTTGTTTTTTGGAACTGGAAAGATTTCTTCAGTAAGAAAAGCAGTTCAAGTGCTTTAATGCCTTTGTACGTACACTCTCGTGCCTTCCCTAATAATCCTCACTGGAACAGATCACTAAAAAGGACATGGAACTGTTGGAACAGGTCCAGAGGAGGGCCACGAAGATGATCAGGGGACTGGAGCATCTCCCGTATGAGGACAGGCTGAGAAAGCTGGGACTGTTTAGCCTGGAGAAGAGAAGGCTGCGTGGAGACCTCATAGCAGCCTTCCAGTA